>JAVJIF010033994.1:0-82500 GCA_038442645.1 Agave tequilana
CTGTGCCCGCCAGTCTTTTGTCTTGATGAAAGAGACTAGGAACTTACCTCTTGATCTTCCAGTTGAAACTTTAATCCTAAGCAGGAGGAACATACTAGAGCAGCTGATGTATGTTCCAAGAAGAGGTTGGCAGTTGCTTACGAGATGATCCACTTCGGGAAGGGGCTGGTAGTTGCTTATCCGAGATGATCCACTTCGGGAAGGCGGACATCACCTGTAAGGTCTCGGATCCTTCCTTTGCCAATTTAAGGAAGATCCAGCTTTCTGGTGGCAACCAATCTTTTGCCAATTTTGATCAAAGAAGATCCAGCTTCCTTTGCCAATTTTCATCAAAGAAGATCCAGCTTCTTGATGGCAAAATCTGCCATTATGCGAAGGATTACGGCCTTGTGCAGGAGGAAGGCCTTTCGTATCCAGTTGGTTTGGCTTATCACCTTGAAAGTAGATAGGACAACTTGTATGCCTTTGGAGCAATGATTCGGTTGTACGAAAGACCACCTTGATGTAGCGTCAATGATCTTCCCTTTGAATCAATAAAAATGTTTATTTTCTGCTGCTTATCTACTTTGTTTCCCTCCTTTTTGATCCGAGAACACCTGGAGTGGACTAGCTTTAGGAATTCTTTTCCTTAGGAAGAAATGAAAACTCTTAGCCGAGCTAAGCATCCAGGGAAGCTGAAGATAAATTTTGAACCAAGTCAGGAGTGAATTTTCTGGCGAAGCTAGCACGGAATTTTCGTGAAGCTAGAGATGTGCTTTTAGCGGAGCTAAGGCAGTTTTCTCAGTGAAGTTATTCAAGCGTCGCGCGAAGTCAACACTGAACTCACAGCGGAGTTAGCCCTTAGCGGGACCGAAGTAAAGCTTCTCGGGAAGGCACTTTAGGCGCCGTTTCAAATTAATTTGAAACGACTGCCTGCGCTCCTTTCGAGGAGGCGACATTTAGGCAATCATCCGCCTATAAAAACCCGATAGGCTGACAGAGAAGGCACCACTTCTCTTTGAATTTTTAGAGAACTCCAAATCTCTTCTTCTTCTTTCTTCTTCGTTTGGAAATTCGAGCACTTCTTCAGTTCTCCAATGGCTCCAAAAGACGAGCAGGAAAAGAGGTAGCAACCTCTACGACGGAGGGGCCTTCTCTCCTCCGGTCATCGAACGACCTATCGCGGGTAAGGATCTTTCCCTTTTACTCAGAGATTTTCATCTCTTTTTGAAGTCAATTCCTGGCTATTTCATAATGAATCTAGAACAATTCATTGTGATCCAGTGATCTTAGGGAGTTCAAGTCCCTTAATTTTTCTTGATTTCTTGATTGGGAATCTAAGAACCGAAGGGGTTTCTTCTCCAAGCTTCTATGCGAAGCTAACCCTTAGGCGGTTCACATCCTATCGAATGATAGGATGCGAAGCTAACCCTTAGAGCGCAGCTGAAAAGGACCTTAATGCCCTTAAAATAATTTTTAGGCAACAGTACCTTTCTGACGAAGTTAGCCCTGGGGCTTTGTCGTGTTGTGTTATCCGAGGTCAAGCTTCCAGAGCGAAGCTAATACTTAGATACTTTTCTGCATCCTGCCTTCATATGGAGTGCGGAGTTAAGCTGCAGCTGCGAAGCTGAGCTTTGGGCCGAGCTAAAGCTAGGCTTGTCTCGCTTGGGGGGGCGAAGCTATGCCTTAAAATTTTTCTGGATCTTTGCATTTCTCTCGCCAACTGAACTAATTTAATTTTGTCTTGTCTGTGCAGTGCACTATACTCCCGGTCCTCTGAACAGTCTTTTCGGAACGGGTAAAGGGTTGGACGACAATGTTAGCTTGCAGTTCCAAGGGCAGGCTTCACTATTCAGCGAGCGGAGCGCTCCTGGTCGGGATGCACTTATTCATGCTAGGGATCAGCGCACCATGAGGAGCATCTTAACTACTGCTCCCCTTGAAGATTCCGACCGAAGAATCTATCGAAAGCCCAGCTTCATGTTTGGAGATGTTGCGCCAGACAATAATCACCAGCTGTTAGCTGGAGAGGGGCAGTGGATTTTCAAACTGGATGGCGAGAAGTATTATCTCCCATCTAGAAAGCGCCATTTTCCCTTGTCTTTCTTTCAATGTGTGACAAGGGCTCGAAAGATGCAGTGGCAAGTGACGCGGACTACCGATTCCGTTCACGTGGAAAGTTGATAGCTCCGTCTCCTGGTTATACAAGGGCGGGTCCTCCTCGCTGCATATTGGGTCTCCACCCTGGGAACGTACTTCCAGACATCCCAGTGGGAGAAAATCCCGCGGTGGCTCAGACTTTTGGGAATCAGTCCTTTAAGGCTCATGGTAATTATCCAGCCACTGATTTCAGGACCCCTGGGTGGATTCATCCCCCCAAGGCATGGTAGAGGAACTTGACTTTATATGCCCTTGCCCATTTTGAAGAAGATCTGGAGAGGTTGGGACTCTACGAGGCCATCAGGGCGACCTGTTACGACATTCAGATGAGCGTAGCGAACTTCTATGCCATCTTTGAGTTGTACTGCCCGGCTACAGGGACCTTCTTCACCCCTGTTGGCGAATTGGGCATGGCTTTGCACGAGATGTGGGAAGTCTCTACTCTGCCTTTGGGGTCTCTCCCATATGAAGAATATTTTCCGTGTGAGGCGGAATTGGCACTTCTGGAGAAGCAGGAGCCCACCTTGTTTGAGACTTACCGGGAGTTGATGTGCCACCTTTACATTTGCTCAAGCATGCATGGGAGCCATAAGGGAGCTTCATGCAGTTTGAAAAGCTGGGAAAATTATTTGTTCCCTGACCTGGAAGGTACTCCCGAAGCAGCTCATTGTGGAGTTGCAGATGAAGACATCTTTCGCCGGATGCAAGAGCACTCTCAAGGGGATTTGATTCTGGAAGAAGATGACGGACCCTATGAGAAAGGTGATATTCTTCAGAGTTTTCACCACCAGGCTCGTCGACCGACGTCCGGAAGGCACTTCTAGCTGGCTTTTTAACGGTTTGGTTGAAGAGATGTGTGGTGCCATCTCCGTCTGGCGACGTTATTCATCCAATTGTGTTATTACCGGCTGTTCGTCTAGTCCATGGTCGTTCTCTCGGACTTCTTCTAGCAATGGTGTGTTGTATTCAAAGGGGCCTTCATGTATTGATGGAGGCTTTCTTAGGCCACCAACGACGAAGCGGGGAAAGGGGACTATCTTGCCTCGCGATGGACCAAACCTCAGAATTGGTTTGCCATATACTTATTTGATGGCATGGTTCGCCCTTCACTGCCCCTCTATCATCCAAGCCGGTGAGGAGCCCCCATAAGGTGTTCGAATGGCGCTTCTCCGTCGATTCGAGGGGTGTTCGTGGTCACGGACTTATGTGGCTGCAGTCCGCAAACTGTTATGCCGTCATGACGTCTACAGCCATTTTCGGTGCTTTCCCTACATTCGTGACGCAGGCTATGGTGAAGAATTCAAGGATGTAGGGGAGAGACAGACGTCGTTGAGTCGGGAAGTCTTCGAATGGCTGGTTAGCATCCGGTCATCCCACTTATTGTATAGAAGCGGGGACACCTGTTACCTGGAGCCTATGTTCCGAGTCGGTTTGCTCGTCAGTTTGGGAATGACCAATGTACGTAGGTAATCTGAACAGCAGCTTGGCCTTCATGGGGATCCTCATCGATGGAGCTCGTGCCTGGCGGTTTTATATTGCTGGCTGTACTGAGGCGTGGCTATGCATGCCGTTAAGGACTCCGAACCTTCTGACGACCCTGGGATTCTGCCAGTGGTATAGAACTTCAAGCTCCACACCAACTGAGTTTTCTATTAATTCCTTTGGTGTGAAGTTGATCTCTCAGCGGTTGAAGCGGAAGGTCACTGAGAGAAGTGAGCGTAAGAGGGTCCGCGTGCCAGGCCTCGGGGAATTCATTACTGTTGATGATAGCGAGGCCTCGGATGCAGAAAGTCCCCACTTCGAAGGGGATACAGGTGCTGAGGCTCCAGCAGCTGCTTTTGGTGGGATAGGCACAGCCCCCATGGATCATGTTGATGTGGAAGAAGTGGAGGAAGAAGATCCTAACGTTCACTTCAAGCGAAAGCGGTAGGTGGATCTCGTAGGAAGAGGGTAGTGAAGAAGCCTCGTTGCTACGCTCCTATGGTTATTGCAGAGGGCGAATCATCTGCAGTGCCTCCTTCTCCTGCTCCATTGATCATTAAGCTGTCGGCTCCTAGGCAGACCGCTGGTAAAGCTGTTCCGGACCCGAGTAAGATCAGCTCCGTTCTTGCAATACACTCTTATTATTCCATACAGCTCATTGTTTACTTCATGACTCAGGAACCGAGGCGGTGAGAGGCCCGAGAGCTGAGACTGCGGGAGAATAGGGGAACATTATGATCCCATGTTCACTTAGAGAAGGCGATGAGGCTAGCTATTTCGCCGTCTCGGAAGAATCTGGAGGTGATGCGGCCGATGTAGGTCCTTCGGGTGCTGGGACCTCAAAAGGAAGTCCTATAGCTTCCAGCTCTTTTGGGTGGACCACAGAGGGTTCGGCGAGTGAAGGTGGGCCGGCCGTCCGTGTTGATTCTGCCAAGAATTTTCCTATAGACCCTGAGAGGACTGAAGTCGTTGTCGAGGGATTTCAGAGCAAGACTGTGGCCAAGGCAGTGAGGCAATACCATCTTTTGGTAATATTTTGCTCTTTCATGAGTAATTTTCTCATGATATTCATAGCCTTGCTTAATCGAAGTTTAACCACAGGTACCCCGCCCTTGGGCGCATCGACTTCAAGGGGACCAACTAGTCTCCCTGAGGGACCCAGGGGTGAAACAAGTACTTCGACCGCGGCGGACGCTGCTGAGTTGGATGCTTTGTATCACGACTTGCCCTCTTATCAGCCCGAACCGGCCAGAGGAAAGGGGATTGAGGGAACAGTAGTCATGGAACCAACCTCATTTCCAACTGTATCGGTAAGTGATATGTCATTGGTTTTGCCAGTGCCGCCTATCTTGTCAAGCGCGGAGCTGAAGTTGATTACCATTCCTACTTCTCCAACACTGGTGGTTGAGCCAGCTCTCCAGAAATAGTCATTAGCCCCACTTCGGTTGTGGCTAGTGTACTGGTTTCAATGAGAACTCCTCCGAGATCACCGGCAATCCCTCATATTGCCCCAGCCAGTGCTTCTACTATTCCTTCCACAGTTATCTCAGTGAAACTGGTGGAAGCTTTGTCTCCAGAGGCTGCTCATTCACCGGAAGTAGTTGAGGCAGAGAATGAATTCGTGGCTGAGTTAGTCGACAGCGTTTATAAGGGCTTGAAGCGCTCCATTACTTTGGTCTTGAAGGGCTCGACTACCTCGTTTTCCGCTTTGAAGGTGGTCCTCTCTCGAAGTATTGACAGCATTCAAGACTTTGGAGGGGATGACCAGGCTGTCACATTGGAGCTTCTGGTGGACAGGCTTGAGAGGGATGTGGACTAGTGGCGCCGTCTTAGCCATTCAGATCTGGAGTCTTCAGTTAATGAACAGCTTGCGCACCTTGCTGTTCAAATGCATGAAGCCTATCTTGCCGCTCAAGAAGCAGCTAAGGCAATTTCCTCTGACTTGAAATCCTTGGAGATGAGGAGAGAAGAACTTGGGGACACCGTAGATGCTTCTAACAGCGCTTTTCTTGACGCTGAGGATAAGATTGAAAAGGCCAAGGAAATGATCAGGAAGGCTAATCTTCTTTTGTCCAAGGCTGAACCGGTGCGTCTTGAAGAGATTGCTCGGCTAGAGCAGCTTAAGGCTCAAAATGACGAAGTCTTGCAACAGGAGGAGCTAGCACAGAGGGCAACTTTGGCTGAAATTGAGGCTCGCCTGGCCCAGACAGCGAGCTTTAATGAGGCCGAGTTGAGGTCGCAGGCACTTATCAGGACTGCTGAGGAGAGGAAGAATAAGCTGGCTACTCTTGAAGAACAGATCAAGTCTTATGAAGCGCCCTCATAGCTTGTAATCCGAGCATCCATGTATTCCTCTTTTGAAATCAATAGAAAGTAATTTTATTTGATTCCCCTATTGTATTTCCAACTTGTTGTATTTTTCTGAATTTTCAATCCTTATTTTCAAGTTGTTGTTACAATCCTCGAAAGGGAGTGGAATAACGGTATGACTAATCTAATCAGCGGTGATAAACTGATAGTGTTAGTCACACATTAAAATAAATAGTCCTTACTGGACTAAAAGGTGAGACTTGGCTATCTGTCGGTTCAGAGGTCGTAGGGACGTAACCGATTGGGAAGCCACCAAGCTTAAAGTTTTGTCATTCAGAGGTGACGAACTGGACATGATGACAAAGGAATAGTCCCTACTGGACTGAAAGATGAAACTTGGCTATCTGTCGGTTCAGAGGTCGCGGGGACGTAACCGATTGAGAAGCCACCAAGCTCGAAATTTGTCATTCAGAGGTGACGAACTGGACATGATGACAAAGGAATAGTCCCTACTGGACTGAAAGATAAAACTTGGCTATCTGTCGGTTCAGAGGTCGCGGGGACGTAACCGATTGAGAAGCCACCAAGCTCGAAATTTTGTCATTCAGAGGTGACGAACTGGACATGATGACAAAGGAATAGTCCCTACTGGACTGAAAGATGAAACTTGGCTATCTTCGGTTCAGAGGTCGCGGGGACGTAACCGATTGAGAAGCCACCAAGCTCAAAATTTTATCATTCAGAGGTGACGAACTGGACATGATGACAAGAAATAGGATTTAATTATGAACTCCATGGGGATTTTGATATCTCCTTCGGATGTTATTTGAAAGAAATTGTCAGAGGTAAATGTTAACGTGCAACCAGAAAAGTCCACTGAGGACTGATTATTAGAAACCCGCTGGGGAGTTAGGAAATGAATCCCATAAGAGATTACATGTCAGAGGTGATCGTTAACGTGACAAAAAGAACTCCGTGGGGATTTTTAAAGCAATTTGTCAGAGGTGTGATGTTAACTTGACAAGGATTGATTTACTGTTAGAGGTGCTTAAATGTAACAGTAATTTGAGTGGACCTGTCGTTCTGTTGAAGAGAATGACAAGCGGGGTTTATTCACTGGGGATATTATTTTAGCCGTTGGGGAGTAGATTATAGTCTTGCTACCAGAGGTTTAGTGTTAACATGATAGGTTAGACTCGTCATTTTGCAAGGGATGTGAATACCTTTATATGTGGTCTTATCATTCCATATATGGGAATTGGTAAGTGATTTTGGAGAGGGAATCAAATGGGAACAGGTCCCTTAGGATTTTTAGCAAATCCTCAGCTGTCAACGGATTTGGTACGCCTTTACCAACTACCGTTTGAGTCGGGCTAGCCATGCTATTCCCCTCAGCATGATGAGTTATCGAGGACTTATGTTGGGCTTAAAGGCCAACGTTTTTTTTCCTCTATCCTTAACTGCGGGATCAAATAGGAACAGTTCCCTTAGGATTTTTAGCAAATCCTCAGCTGTCAACGGATTTGGTATGCCTATACCAACTACCGTTTGAGTCGGGCTAGCCATGCTATTCCCTCAGCATGATGAGTTGTCGAGGACTTATACTGGGCTTAAAGGCCAACATTTTCCTCTTTCCTTAACCGTTAGAGGTGTTGGATTATTTGGTTATTGTATTTGTAACCTTGATTCTTCTTCGAGACAACCAGTGTACGATCAGCTCGATACTGGTTTATGGTCATATGATCTCGTTTAGAGAAAGAGAGGAGCGCTCCTTCTCTATATCTTAGATTTGAAGGTCTTGATCAGAGGTGTAATGTTAACTTGATCATGAGAAGGATCCTATCAAGGATAATACTTCTTTAAGAACTTGCCATTGATCGGCATCATGAGTAAATCACCATCTGAAGTCATAAGGCGATATGCCCTGTTTGAATAGACTGTTTCTATTACAAACGGTCCTTCCCATTTGGGTTGAAATTTGCCTTTGGTTTTGTGCGTCATGATCATTGGTCGTCTGACGGCTAAAACCAAATCTCCTTTCTGGAAGACTCTTTACTTGACCTTCTTATTGAAGGCTTTTGAGATCCGGGCTTGATACAACTCAATGTGTTGCTAAGCTTGTAACTGCTTCTCATCTAGGGTTTCGAGCTCTTGAAGACGCAACCGATCATTGTTCTCTGTTGTCATCTTAGTCATTAAAGCGACTCGCAATGATGGCATCTGAATTTCTAATGGTATGACTGCTTCGCATCCGTACACCAGGGGAAAAGGCGTATTGCCTGTGGGGGTCCGAACCGTGGTTCGGTAGGCCCAAAGGCATTCACTAAGCTTCTCATTCTAGTCTCGCTTATTTGATGAAATGAATTTTTTGAGTAGCTTAATGATTGTCTTGTTGAATGCTTCCGCAAGCCATTAGCGGCAGGATTATAGGCAGTTGAAGCCAATTTCTGAATTCGGTACTTATCGCAGAATCGATAGAATACCTGGCTTATGAACTGGGGACCATTATCATGGATGATCCATCTAGGGACACCAAATCGATGGATGACATGGTGTTTGATGAAATTAACCACGTTAGAAGTTTTAAGTTTAACCAGTGGTATAGCTTCTGCCCACTTTGAAAAGTAATCGGTTATCGCTAGGATAAACCGGTGTCCTTTTGTCGAAAAAGGGCTGATTGGCCCTACGATATCGATTCCACATGCTTTAAATGGCCATGAAGCAATAGTTGGATGGAGCAACTCTGAAGGCTGATGATGTATGAAATCCGCATGAATTTGGCATGCTTTACACCTTCGTGCGTATTGGATGGAATCGGCTATCATGGTTGGCCAATAATATCCAAGCCTGTGCAATCGGTCTTTAAGTTTTGGACCTGGTTGATGAACTCCGCATATGCCGTCGAGCGCTTCTTTGAGTACTTCCTGTGCCTCTGAATTAGAAAGGCAACGGAGGAGGACACCGTCGTATGAACGACGGTAAAGTGTCTTCAGAGTTGGATCATAGTAAAAACGGAGAGACATTTGTTTGATAGATGCCGCTCTTTGGGGTTGTCCGGCAGCAGACCATGTAAAGCATAGTCGATATAGGGAAATCGCCAATCTCTTGGCTCAAGATCCGTCGAGATATTATAGACCTCTCTGGTTCTTAACATATGTTTAGAGCTAATAAGATGTCGAGTTGCCACTGTAAGGTGATACTCGGTGTCGACTGGCAAGGCTAGCGTCGTTGCTAATGCAGCCAGAGCATCCGCCTTAGTATTTTGAGATCGAGAAACGTGACCAATGTAAAAGCCATCAAACAGATTAGCCATTTCGATGACTGTGTGGTAATAAGGTACCAAATCTTCATGACGGACCTCATATTCGCCTTTAACCTAATTGACAATAAGTTTTAAATCGCCATAAGCTTCAAGGTAGCGTACCCCCATTTCATGAGCGAGCTGAAGGCCAATAAGTAGAGCATTGTATTCTGCCACATTGTTGGAGCATGATTCCGTCAGAAAAAATGCTCTAGGAAGGACATGATTTTGTGGAGAGATAAGCACAATCCCCACACGGCAATGATCCTGCCTTTAGGGCCTATTCGTGATGCTCCATCGAAGAACATCTGCCAAACTTCATCCTCTATAGTTATATTGGATTCGAAGACTTCATCTGGAATATCTTCATGAAGTTTTGAGTTTTTCGGAACGGATGAGCAGCCAAGAACTCTGCAAGTGCCTGACCTTTAACCGCCTTCTGAGGGATAAAGAGCATGTCGTATTGAGACAAAAGAAGCGCCCACTTAGCTAATCTTGAATTCAATGATCCTGGTTTCGTCATGAGAAGACACAAAGGGTTCACTCTGGAAATGACATGTATGGTTGGCCGACCAAATAATGTCGTGTCTTCTGAACGGCAAAGACAAGAGCTAAGTGATTGGTAGTGAAAAGTGCATTTTTATCATTATATTTACCATCACATTTCATATTTTTTCCTATAATTCTACACATTTACTAATATTTTATGATTTATTGTGTGCAGGCCTCGAAATATTAAAATAAAGAAATAAAGCCTCAAAAGAAGCCCAAAAGCCCATATTCAAGCCCAATGGAAAAGTTGCAAATATTAATTGCCAAAATTGCAATTACACAAGGGCAAAAGTTGCAAATACAAAGAAGAGGGAAGGATAGACTTCTATTCAACCCTAAACACTTGCAGGATGAGGATAAAAGCCAAAGAAGAGAGTGTAAAGATAAGGAAATTCGTGGATAAAAGATTTGGGATCTAGTAACTTGCTTCCCAAGTTATATCCAAATCCAAAGATAAAGAGCCAGGATCAAACTTCCAGAAGCAAAATCTCAGATGGACGGACCAGGAGAGGCCACGCGCCAAAGCGCGTGGCCAGCCGCCACAGCATGGCCGCGGAAACGCGGCCCAAGCCGCGTTTCCACGGCAATCCAGTCTTATCCCGGGACTAGTTTTCGTGGGAGAGTTGTGTTGGGACTCTACCTCCTTCTGCACCTATAAATACCCCTGCAGAGCAACCGTAAAGGGCGTACAGAAAATAGAGAGCAAATTCTAGGATTTCTTAGGCTAACTTGTAGTTTAGGTTAGATTTTATTTTCGTTTTTCTTTTGTAAATTTTGTAACTGAGAGTGGAGGAAGCTTTCATGGAGGAAGGAGTCCATGCTTGTACTGAGGTGACAGCGGTGTAAGCCTACTTTTCTTTCATTGTTAATGAAATCCACTTGAGGTTTATTTTATTTTATGTTCTTTTATTCTTATTTAATCTTGTGTTTCTTTTGTTTTTGTTTTCTTATATTTTCTCTCTAATGTCTTGTGAACCATGAGACCCAATTGCGTTGAGACTGCCTAGCCGAAGAAGAGCCCTTGATGGCCTATGGAGATGAACAAACCTTCGTAGTTTGTCTTTTATTTTCGTAGTGTAGATTAAGAAGGTGGACGATCCTATACGCCATACTTGTACACCTTCCAAGACAAGGTAAGTCATCGCACGGATCAAAGGTAAGCAGACTGAAGAGGTAGGTATGTATAGTTTTTAGTTTTCTTTCTTTTATTTCTTTAGTTTAGATCACCATCTCCATCTTTCCAAATTCTTTTCCTCACTTTCATTGTAAATATCACTTCTTTTTCTCCATCTTCTTTCTTTCTAACTTAACTTTAAATTAATAAAAACATTAGAGATAACTTATTGACAAAGCTTCCATCGCTAGTCCCTCCCTGAGGATCACGACCCGCATAAGCCATTGCTACCGCGGATTAGAATTGAGCACCTTGCACATCTTATTCTAAATCTAAACTTCTATTTTTGTGTGCAGGAAAAACTCGATCAAAACATTGGCGCTGTTGCCGGGAGGGACGGTAAGTTTTTCTCTAAAAATAAAAATTTTTTTAACTAATTCTTTTATTCTTTCTGTTTGCAGGTTTGGAGAACAGGGAAACTGACAGCAGAAGTGGACATATAGAAACTCTGTGCCTCTGCCCTCAAAGGCAGAGCACAAGAGCCTACTTCAGAGCCGCGGAAACGCGACAATTGCCGCGAAACCGCGGCCTGAGTAGTTCCCTACTGATCCATCTTTTTGCAGGTTGCTGCAAATTGCAATATCTGTCTACTGCTCTGTTAAACTTTGTTCTGTGATAACCCTACTTACTGCTAATTAATCAACAGTAAAATACTTGTTGTTAAAGATAAAAATTGATTAGACGTTTGCATATTAGGCACGTGTCTTTTCAATTCCTTTATTTTTACTGTTGAAGAGTGCTGGAGCAAGGTACGTTCGCATTGCATGTAGAATAGGACTCATCTCTTGGTTGATGCTTTGAGTGAATCTTATTTACATATTTTGTACACTTGCACAAATTTATTTTAAGGGCATAACCCATTAACAAGATAAGGTGGGGATTTCATCACCCTTCCTTAGCCCAAAAATCATATCCCAAGCACTCACTAACCCAAGCCTAACTTAAAATTAGTAGACGTTGGCCCTAGGGACATCTCGGACTCAATTAGGAGATTATCCTAAGGGGGAACAGTGCTGGAAGTTGACTCCTTCCAAATCAGTGTCTAGGAAGGGGATTGAGGGCCGAAAGCCTGAAGATTGGTGGTTATTTAATTAAGGAACGCCTTTGACGGAAAACCTCCCACCACTCTTGCCCTGACCTGGCTGATTAACTTGTGGTCAAAGTCTGCACCCTACCTCCTGTGGACAGTCTAACCAGTTAGGAGTCGTCTAGGTCATAGGTCTACCCTAACTTAGGTTAGAATTTTTTCTTTTTTGTTTGTTTTCTTTTTCTTTATTGTGTTGGTGTGATATGGCATATAATAATAATTTTTCCAATTTTAATCCATATTACACACCTAACTATTTTTCGGATATTACCAACCCGGCATATCACAACTTTGACCAACCTAGTGTGCCGGAATGGTCTTATCCGAATGAATATAACCCATGGCCCCCATCTTATGACCATAACTTCCATAACAATTTCAACTCTTCACAGAGTTCATGGGGTTTCGATTCCCCCGAGTCTAATTTTCAACCCACTTGTCCTCCGTCTCCACCTTGTCCACAATATTCCCAAGATTCATACTCAGATCCACCCAGTCAGAATAGACTACCATCTATCCAGGAAATGATGAGTATGCATGAGTCCAAGCAACAATTACCATCAATCGTAGACATGATTATGCGTGAGTCCACCGACTCACAATTTCATCACGATTACACTTCATCCTTTCAAGTCCAATCACAACATGATGCACCTATCAACTATGAAAGGATGCTTGCAGCCATGACTCAGGCTAGATTAGCCCGTGATCATGATATAGATATGATGGTTCAATCTTTACGTTCTCACCGTTCGGCCATTTCTGATATCGCTGACCACTCTCTTAGAGCCGACGAACCAAGTTGCTTTGGACAACAAGATTCTAATTCAGTGCCATCATGTGAACTTGCCGAAACTTCAATTTTGATAACTTGGCAAGTTTTTCCTTTCCTGAAATAGAACTTGAGCATGAATATGATCATGATCTTCCACTTGATGATTCAATTTTACTTCTTGATTCAATAATGACTCCGGTGTCGCCACCTGATTTTACTTTCCCCGAGTCAACATTGGATCCTGTACCAATTCATTATGAAATTGAGTCACCCATTTTTGATGATCATATTGAACTTGACCAATTGTGCAATTTGAAAGTCCCATGGATAAATTGGCAAGTTCTCATTTTTATAATATTGAGCTGAATAAGATATGTGACCTAGATTCTCAAATCTGTGATCAAGTTCAAATTCCCGAATCATTGTTGACTCCTGTTTTGTTACCCGACTTAGGTAATATTTTAGAGTCAGTTTTAGTTCCCACACCTATCATTCCTGAACTTGAATCACCAATATTGAGTCACATTCTATTGTGGGAAACTGGTTGTGGACTTGAGTTTCAGCTTATTGATTTGGACCCACTTCCTGAACCTAGCCCGACTCCTGAACCCTTACTTGATTTAAGTTTCTTTCCTGAGTCGGTATTCGTTCCCGTACTTCCCACGTCCAAGTCAATCATTTCATCTTTTCACACTCCATTCTGGGACAAGACGGTTTACAAATTTGACTCCGAAATCAGTTATGGAATTTGAAAATTAGATGGGGTCAAATATTTAATAAAAATTCTTAATGGACACATCTTTTTAGTGGGTTATATTAGAGTAATTTCTGGTGGGTTCCCCCGAATTTCACAAAAAGTAGATTGGGCCGCATTTCGTGGACCAATTAGACCACCACCGGACCACCACCTTAAGGTAACTTCTGTCTTCCCTTGTTATTTTTCATGCATATATGCATTCATTCATACATTGAGGACAATGCATGAGATAAGTGTGGGGGTGGGCTTTACTAACATACTAACACATAGGTAGAAACTAACAAAAATTTACTAATAAAAATTTTTTAAAAAAAAAATGTTAAAAAAGGACAATATTTTGACTTATTATTTGAAAAAAATCTACGTTAGTTTTAAGGATTAGGAAAATCATGATTAGGATTTCTAAAAACTTGGTCAAAATAAATAAATTGTTAAATTTTTAGGTATAGGAGGAGAAATTGAATAAGTAATTAGTCTTGATTTTTACCTTAATGAAATGTGCATACCTAATGCATATCTAGGATTCTAAGACAATGACCTTTGTGCCTCATAAAAAAATTAATAAAGAAAAAATTCCAATCACTAATTAAGCTGGATACATGTGCCTCAAGAAGCATAAGTATTCACGCCTAAAGGTGAGTTAATAAATAAGAGTCCTTAGTTTTGTGGCCTAGTTCACTCGAATTTGAGTCCGCGGGGTGTTTTCTCACCTGGTGCCCTAAGACTAACCAGTTTGGGAGTCACCGACTTTAAGTTCGCTACATGGGTGGATTAGAAAGCCTAAGAAAATTAAGAAAAAATTACGTATGTATGTACTAACACATCTAATAGTCAATTAGTTAGGTATGAGGGCCTCAAGAAGCCTTGATACTTACACGAAAGAAAATTAGATGAGTTATACATATCAAAAAAAAAGAGAAAGAGTATATATAAATAAATAAATAATAAAGAGGCATGAGAGTCCAAGTTAAGGAATTCCTAGTATAAATTCATAAGGATGCATATGATTTTTGGTAACGAAAAAGACTATATTAGAAATTCAGTTTTAACCTTACCTAAAAAGGAAAACAATTCACTTTATAAAGACTAAGTTTGAAGAATGAATAAAAATGATAATCCTAAAAACTTATAGACTACTTAGTTTCTTCAAACGTATTTCAAATATTTTCTTTTTATGGATTTTGTGGGTGTAATCCGCTGAAAACCCTCACGAGACAACACTCGTCCTCTAGGGTAACCTAGAGGTTTAACGCGGCTTGTGCACGTGCTAAGTGCAATCGTGATTCCTACGAAAGTGAGTTAGGTTAGATTAATTTTTCTTTTTCTCTTTGATTTTTACTCGAGGACGAGCAAAAAGATAAGTGTGGGGGTGTGATTGGTAGTGAAAAGTGCATTTTTATCATTATATTTACCATCACATTTTCATATTTTTTCTTATAATTCTGCACATTTACTAATATTTTATGATTTATTGTGTGCAGGCCTCGAAATATAAAATAAAGAAATAAAGCCTCAAAAGAAGCCAAAAAGCCCATATTCAAGCCCAATGGAAAAGTTGCAAATATTAATTGCCAAAATTGCAATTACACAAGGGCAAAAGTTGCAAATACAAAGAAGAGGGAAGGATAGACTTCTATTCAACCCTAAACACTTGCAGGATGAGGATAAAAGCCAAAGAAGAGAGTGCAAAGATAAGGAAATTCGTGGATAAAAGATTTGGGATCTAGTAACTTGCTTCCCAAGTTATATCCAAATCCAAAGATAAAGAGCCAGGATCAAACTTCCAGAAGCAAAATCCCAGATGGACGGACCAGGAGAGGCCACGCGCTTTGCCGCCACAGCATGGCCGCGAAAACGCGGCCCAAGCCGCGTTTTCGCGGCAATCCAGTCTTATCCCGGGACTAGTTTTCGTGGGAGAGTTGTGTTGGGACTCTACCTCCTTCTGCACCTATAAATACCCCTGCAGAGCAACCGTAAAGGGCGTACAGAAAATAGAGAGCAAATTCTAGGGTTTCTTAGGCTAACTTGTAGTTTAGGTTAGATTTTATTTTCGTTTTTCTTTTATAAATTTTGTAACTGAGAGTGGAGGAAGCTTTCATGGAGGAAGGAGTCCATGCTTGTACTGAGGTGACAGCGGTGTAAGCCTACTTTTCTTCCATTGTTAATGAAATCCACTTGAGGTTTGTTTTATTTTATGTTCTTTTATTCTTGTTTAATCTTGTGTTTCTTTTGTTTTTGTTTTCTTATATTTTCTCTCTAATGTCTTGTGAACCATGAGACCCAATTGCGTTGAGACTGCCTAGCCGAAGAAGAGCCCTTGATGGCCTATGGAGATGAACAAACCTTCGTAGTTTGTCTTTTATTTTCGTAGTGTAGATTAAGAAGGTGGACGATCCTATACGCCATACTTGTACACCTTCCAAGACAAGGTAAGTCATCGCACGGATCAAAGGTAAGCAGACTGAAGAGGTAGGTATGTATAGTTTTTAGTTTTCTTTCTTTTATTTCTTTAGTTTAGATCACCATCTCCATCTTTCCAATTCTTGTCCTCACTTTCATTGTAAATATCACTTCTTTTTCTCCATCTTCTTTCTTTCTAACTTAACTTTAAATTAATAAAAACATTAGAGATAACTTATTGACAAAGCTTCCATCGCTAGTCCCTCCCTGAGGATCACGACCCGCATAAGCCATTGCTACCGCGGATTAGAATTGAGCACCTTGCACATCTTGTTCTAAATCTAAACTTCTATTTTTGTGTGCAGGAAAAACTCGATCAAAACACTAAGCATTCCTTCTCAATAGGATTATAGCAAGACTCCGCCCCTATCAGAGTCCTGCTCAGATAATAAATGGCTTGTTCGTGCCCATTGTCGTCTTTTTGAGCAAGCAGGGCACCAAGAAAATGATCCATAGCTTTCACATAAAGCAGGAACGGTTTTCCTGATGTAGGAGCTACTAAGACTGGAGGTTTTGTAAGATATCTTTTGATATCTTCGTAAGCTTCTTGACAAGCTTGATCCCATACAAAAGAAACACCCTTTTTTATGAGTCAGGGGAACGGTTGACAGCGGCCCGAGAGATTCGCGATGAATCTTCTGATATAAGCCAGTCTACCTTGCAGACCTCTAAGTTCTTTGAGATTCTTAGGTGGATGCATGTTCTGAATGGCTTTGACTTTGTACGGGTCAAGATGAATTCCTTTTGATGTAACAATAAATCCAAGGAACTTGCCACTCGAAACCCCCAAGAAGGATTTTATCGGATTCATTTTTAGTTGATTAGCCCGCATTATGTCGAACATCATTCTCAAGTCATGAAGGTGGTCACTCTTATTGCGATTTTTCACAACAATGTCGTCGACATAACATTCTACCATTTTTCGGAGATGATCGCGAAAATTCGTATTCATCGCCGCTGATAGGTTGCTCCCGCGTTCTTTAATACGAAGGGCATCACGGTGTAGCAATATACCTCCAATGGCATCCGGAACGAAGTATGCTTCTCGTCCTCAGGATACATCTTAATCTGATTGTACCCTGAAAAGCCGTCCATGAAAGACACTCTTTCGAATCCACAAGTATTGTCAATCATGACATCGGTGATGGGTAGTGGGAATTCATCTTTAGGACAGGCTGTATTGAGATTACGGTAGTCGATGTAGATCCGTATCTTCCCATTCTTCTTGAGAACGGGAACGATATTAGCAACCCAATCTGGATGTAGTTCCCCCGTATGAAGCCACATGTAATGAGCTTATGAACTTCGACTTCAATA
This sequence comes from Agave tequilana, assembly GCA_038442645.1. Taxonomy (NCBI): domain Eukaryota; kingdom Viridiplantae; phylum Streptophyta; class Magnoliopsida; order Asparagales; family Asparagaceae; genus Agave; species Agave tequilana. The sequence goes on from JAVJIF010033994.1 coordinate 17,355, forward strand.
GCCTCTATAATGTTTGGACGAAACCGGCGTTGCTGCTGCTTGACTGGCTTGGCGTCAGGTCTGAGGTTCAGACGATGCATGGCTACTTGTGGATCAAATCCGGGCATGTCTTCGTAGCTCCATGCAAAGACCTCTACATACTACTTTATAAGTATCATCAGCTATTTTCTTTCTGCGAGTGATAAGCTTTCACTTATAAAGACGGGCTTAGGGTGATCTTGACTACCCAAGTTAACCTGTATTACCTTGTCTTCAGTAGGTGGTTCGCGTTGTTTGAATCGATTTTCCCACTGGAGATCCAATTGCTGAGCCCATGGTTCTTCATCAATAACTTCTGCTAGCTCGAATTGGCTGCTTGAAGCCATATTATGTTAGCCCAGAGGCCTTCCACTCTAGTTTTGATGATGATTAACTCATGTAGTTATAGTTTACTAATAATCTTGTGATATTTAGTTTCAGATATTTGATCAAGATATTAGTAGGTGATTAGCTTCAACAAAGTCTTTTGGAGCTTTCACATGGTGATTCAAGAGCCCAAGAGTCAAGTTCATATCTAGCACTCGTTTGGAGTCAAGCTCGGTGGATCACGTTTGGATCAAGTCGACTTGAAGACGGAGTTCGTCAAGAAGGCTTCGGTTTATTTTAGAATAGTTAGTTTAGATCCATTGTAAAGATTAGATAGTGTGATATGCTCAAGTTCATAACACACACACTTGTTTTAAGTTTCATGTTTATTGGTTTTCGGTTTTCGGTTTAACCGATCTTGGTTTTCATGAATAGATAGAATCAAAATAAGTTTACATGGTTTAATGTAAATTAGATTTGTTCTATATACATCTATGCTTCAACTATTTAAACAAACTTAGTTTGATAGTCTATTTCATGAGTTTGGAGTTTTGGTATTTAAACAAAACTTATTTTTGGATTTAATATCAAAAACATTGATATATATATATATATATATCTTTCATTTATATTGGATTATATCCATATACAACATGCTTAAATGTTGTTTCAATATCATGTTTTTATATTTGGATGAGTTTTGGACAAAACGATTTTTTATTTCAAAATCCAAGTTTTGGAAAATACGGATTTTGGTTTTCGCCAAATTTTTCAAGTCACAAAAATGGTTCAAATAGTTTGAAATATGTGTTGAATTTTTTCACACATGTTTGTATTTTAAAGATATAACATGAATTGATTTTTATGGAATTTATGTGATTTTATGGGATTTAATTGAAATTAAAAAGACCAGTTTTCAAGTTCTGAAAATTGGCCTGCCAGGCTCTGGCGGTCGACCGGGCCGGTCGACCGGACCAAGAGTCGGTCGATCGGACCGGTCGACCAACGTGCACAAGGACGTGCACGCAGGCCAGCTTGCTTAGCCGGTCGATCGAGCGGTCGACCGACTGAAGTCAACCCACTCTCGGGTTGGCCCGGTCGACCGGCCAGAGAGCCGTTGCTCTCTGGTTCTGGGCGGGCGCGGTCGACCGGCAGGCTCAACGGTCGTTTTTTTGACCGTTGGCAGGTCGACCGGAAGGTCATTTTTGACCTTTCTGCCTGCCAACGGGCAGAATTTTGTGGGGGTTATAAATACCTGACAATTAGAGTTGTTTCTTAACAAGTTTTTAGAGAGAAAAATTCCTGATCTTCTTAAGTGTTTTAACACTAGTTTTCAAAAGAGTTTTTGGGTTTAATAGATCTATCTTCATTTGTTTTTAAAGTGTTTGTTAATTCAAAGAAAATAGTCTTTTGGGAATTATTTTTGGTCTAAAAATCTATATCTATTTGGAGATTTTTCCAAGTGATTTTCTTTGTTCAAAACACTTTATTTTCTCACTTGAGCTTATCATATCTATCTATCTATTAGGATCTTGATTTGTGAGAAAATTAGTTTGTGGTTGTGGAAACCACCAAGTTGTAAACCCTCCTTATTTGTGATATCCCTCTTGTGTAGAGGTTGATTATTGGAGTGATGGCTTTGTGCCCTATCCCTCTAGTGAGAGGTTGATTGGTTGTTTGGCTTTGTGCCCATCCCTCAATTGTGAGGTTGATATTGTGGTGACTTTGTGCCTAGCCTCTAAGTGTAGAGGTTGTGTTTGTAAAGAGAGGAGTTGTGTACTCCGGTTAATGTAATTGCCCCAAATCCTCAGTAGAGGTTCCCTGTGTGAGAGTCCTGTGTGGACAAGTTAGTGAAAATCCTTCTGTGTGAAGGCGGGGACGTAGAGCTGTGTGCTCAAACCTCGAAACATATCTGTGTGTTTGCGATTGATCCACTTTCTCTAACTCTCTCTATTATATTGTGCCTTGCATCATTCATATTGTCATATCATACTTATATGCTTGGTTGTGTTTGTTTGTGTGCCTCACTTGTGTTTAACCACGAGAGCTTCATATAGCACCTCAACTCTTATTCAGAGGAATCAAGAGGAGTTAGTCCAGAGCCCTTTACGGGAATTCGGCTACACTCGTTGGTTACACTAAGTGTGTTGCATTAAGTTTTTAATTTCCACATTATTGTTCATTAGATTAGCCGTACACCTATTCACCCCCCCCTCTAGGTGTACTTTCATATTAACAGTGAGATTCTCGAACATCGTTCCCATACTGACATCTGAGTCCCATTCGGAGGAAGAGGCAGAGTGTGATAGGATTGGTTTGTTATCTTCGGATTGAACCGTTGCTGGCGGTGTAGGTGTAACATATCCCAACCCCCTGCGTGTGTTATCATAGTAATTTGCAGGTTTCCCTCTTGGCACGAAATTGCGCAGAAAACCCCGTCTTCCTTTTTCGAAATTCAGGCCCTTTCCATGCTTCAGGTTGTATCCCATTTTTCTCATCATATGGTGCGCTGGTCGCGTATAATGGAAAAATTATGGGGTGTCTGAGTCTGAACTTGAATCCGCGGCTGCAGACCTTATCAGTTGGGCTTTACAAATACTATTGGTAACTGACCTTCTTTGGATGGAGGGATCACTAAAACGGCCCCTTCTATAGATTTGACGGGTGTATCGGATGCACTTGGTTTATGTAAAGGCATGTGCAGAGAGCTATCCGTAACGGATTCAAACAATCCAACACTCAAAGGATAATCAAAGGAAATATTATCATTAATTACCATTCGCCCTCATCTTCAGAAGGAGTGTTACATTGGGGATTATTAAGACATGCTATAATCGGTTCACCGATCAGAATGGCTGGCATGTCTGCTTCAGACTCTGAATCCGCCTCATTGCCACTATCATCATCGTCAGGCAATGATTCTTTCGATGTTTCACCGATCTATTGATACAAGAGAGCATTAGTAAAGTAATTTTTCACCCCTTTGAATGGTTGCTTCTCAGCGAAGACAGTTCGTACTGTTGCATCATCTTCAACATATTTGAAGCACTGATGCAGAGTGGAGGGGACAATCCAATCAGCGTGGATCCAAGGTCTCCCTAATAATAAGTTGTATGACGTGTCAGCGTCAATGACATAGCATGTCACCTCTGATTTCAGGCTCCCTATTCGGCAACGGAGTCGAATCTTCCCAAGCGGATGACTACTCCCTGCATTAAAATCGTATATTATTGTAGTGGTTACAGACAACCGATACAGTGGTATGCCAAGGAAGTAGAGGAGTCTTTTGGGGATGATACTGAGTGTAGACCCCGGATCAACTTGTACCCTTTCAATGCATGTCGAACCGATGTATCCGGTGTAGTACAAAGGTCGATCGTGCTTGTTATCCTTGAGAAGCATATCCTCCGCTGTGAAGGTAATAGCAGGTACCTTTGATTGCGCATGGTGGCATTCGGAGGAAGAAGACTGAGCGTCATCTTTAGGGACTTCTAGCATATACGTCAGGAATGATTCTGAATTAGCTAGTGCATCTCTGAGTGCTTCTCTTGTCTCTTTCGAGAGACGAAGGAGCTCGTGTATGGTAATACAAGCTGGGATATTGGCCAGCTGGGCCAATAAGTCAAAACGAAAGGGCATGTTAAGCCCTAGGCCTGAAGGCTTCTTCAAGACATGGTCGAACCGGATTTCTTTCTGCTTCTCTTTCCCATCGTCGGGAGCGGAGCTGGTGTGTTGTACTGATGTCGTCTGCTGTTGTGTCTCGTCAGTAGCTTTCTCATACTGTTTTAATTATGATTTTTCGGATCGAGTACCTGTTGGCTGAGGTACATCAGCCTGCGTCGTGCAAGCGTGCTTTTCCCCTTCGGAATCGCTGAGAGAAGCTGCTGTGAGATTACCATCATCCGGCAGGATGGAGATAACGTTGCAAGATTTGCCCTTCAACTTCGATTTCTTCGAATCCCTTTGTTCATCTTGGACAAGGTCTGGGTGTATCTACATGATTTCTCCTGTCTCTAGTGTCAAAGAAATAAGACCCTTATTCTCTTGAGTTTTAGCTGAAGGATGCTTGACTTCCAGCCGTGGTGCAGGGATTGGAAAGGTCCCGTCAGGAACTGTGACTTTTGGGGTTTTGTCGAATTCGAGAGTCACCATATTTGTAATGACTTTCTTTTATTCTGATTTCAGAGTCAGAACTCCGACGTTGACTAAAGCTTGAATTTTGTCCTTGAGGATAAAGCACTTATCAGTAGGATGATGAACCATCATATGAAAGAGGCAATAGTTAGGATCGTTCGTGCGTCCCACTTCATTAGGACGCCGAGCATCCGGTAGCTTCAATTTATTCCCTTTGTGGAGTAAATGGAATATTGTGACCACCTGTTCGTCTTTGAAGGAGTACTGTTTCGGAGGAAATTTAGACTCCTGATTATTGAAGCCGCTCTTCTTGGCCTTCGACTGAACGTCCCCTGACAATTCAACGGACATAGTCTCTTTCCCTTTGGCTTGAGAAGACTGTGCCATGTCGCCGCGTCCTATATTATTCGTACCCCATTTGCCTTTAGGGGTGGATGGCTCGAACTTCTTAGCCGACTTTTCGGCTATTTCAGCTTGCTCGACCAGTTCTTTTCAAGTATGGGCTTTGACAGCTCCCACGCGAATTTCTACTTGGTCTAAGAAGTTATGCATGTACGTCTGTCAGAGCATGGGTAATGGCATCCCTGCTGGGCACATCAGAAACAAGTTTCTGAACCGCTCAATGTAGTCACGGACAGATTCGCCCTTCTTCTGTACGGTAGAGAGAAGTTTATCCAAGGTTACCTCGATATCGTCCTCTTAGAAACGAGAAAGAAATCGGGTTTTCAGGTCGATCTAGGAATTGACAGAGCCCGGAGGGAGACTTCGGAACCAGTCAAATGCTACGCCTTTAAGGTGCCAATGAATAGTCTGGCAATGATAGCATCATTGTCTATAACGTTACCGGTCTGGGAACGGAAGTAGTAGATGTACTGATTTGGTGAGCTTTTTCCATCATACGTATGTAATGTTGGTGGCTTGAACTTTTGTGGGTATGGTACTGAATCCCATTCCAGCGGGTAAGGACGGACTGCCCCTACTTTCTTTAGTTCATCCCTCTGAGCTAGGGATACAATCTGAGCTTGGATGCCTTTAAGAACTTCAGCGTCCATAGAAGAGCTTTCCTTTGACTTCTCAATCTTTGGTTGCTCGTTGTCATGATGTTCTTCCTCATTTTGGTTACTCCCAGTATCATTATTATTCCGGTTATTGAGGAGTTGGGCGAGCATCTATTGAATGTTGTCCAAGGCTTCTTGCTGGGCTTTGGAAGTCTGCTCCTGAGCTTCCAACCGTCGTCGGAGGTCATCATTAGTGTTATCAGTCATGTTTACCGACACCCTATCTGTTTGTACTGAGCTGACTGTTGCCGAGGGGCATACCCACTGTCTTCGTCCTCTTCGTCAAACCATTGGAATAATCTCCTCATTGGTTCTAGTGAGGTTACTGTAGTTGAGGAGGTCGGCTGTTCATAATTGTAGGGCATTGTGACCCTAGATCTGGTGTTTCGGAAGACACCTTCTTTGTGTATCGAGACTTCGCCAAGGCCCGGACTATAATCCGGATCTGGAGAACTGGAGGGAGTGGCATGCGACGCTCGTCTGTCCCTACGCAGCTCTCGTCCCCTTCCGATCATGTTAACGGATGCAGAGGGCAGATCTTGCGATACGCTTCTTTTGCGATGTTTTACTGGAGCTTGCACCGACAGTCGATCAAAAACTGATCGTCGAAGATTGGTCCTAGCCGGCAACGGACTGAGTGGACTGTCACCAACTGACATCCCACTTGTTGCAACAGGAGGGAGAAGTTCGAAAAGGTCCCGACTTCCGTTTGCTTGTCAAGAATTCTCGCAAGTCAGACCCAGCCGGGCTTAAGCGATTTAGCGCAGAGGCTCTGTTGGATCGCGGATAGGACGATGTCCTGCTCTTTTCATCACTGCAGAGGTAATTAGCACTAAATTGTGCTTTAGCTCTAGCTTCGCGGCTAAAAGTTTTGGAAATGCCCTTGAGTGTTGAAGCTGCATAAGCACCGCTATCAACACTTAGGGACGATCCCTTAGCTTCACTGCGAAGAGCGAGCTTAGTACTTGAGGAAGTAGGGAGGGGAGCACGCTGTGGTGCTTCATGCGCTGCCTTGCTGCAAAGGAGGTTAGCACCGCTGGGTACTCTAGTCCTAGCCTGGCGGCCGGGAACTTCACACGTACCCTGAGGTACTGTGCTTGCCGCACCATCAGTAGCTTCGCTCATAAGAACGAGGCTGCCGCGAGGAGTTACTGCTCCGTAATTAGGTGAAAGTATAGTCGTCGTTGTAGCTTCGCGGCTGATAGTCTCAACGAAGCAGGCAGGCATCTTGCCTTTTTCTTCGCGGGAGAAGTGGACCTGTGGTGTAGCTACGCCTGAAGCTTCATGCAGAGCTTTCTGTTTTGGCCTCCACATCTGCTTAGGTTCGCAGGAATCTGGTTAGCCACACGCGAGGCTGAGAGGAGTTGGAAGGATTCTGCTTCCGGTTTCTGCTCCGAAACCTGGCCATTGAGACCTTTATATGCTTTCGTGCATGGAGCATTGGACCACCCCAGAGAGGAGTTCTTCGAATTTCCTTGGTCGAAATGAACGACTAGGTTTTTGAAGGTAACAGGCTCAAAATTCTGACCATTGCATTGCGGGCCTGCTTCCTTGTTGCGCCAGAGGACCGTGGTAGGCTCGCAGGGAGTCTTATCTGTCTTCACAGAGACTTGCTTTGAAGATTTAGCCAGAGGGGCTCTGGCCTCACCGACTTCCTTGGATTCAGAAATAGACCCGAAGATCTGTTCGTCGCATTGCGACACTTGATTCTCAACAGTGAAGAATTGATTCCCCAGCGGAGTCGCCATCTTGTTTTCCATTGATTTTGCAAAGGGGAAAACTTACAAAAAAGTGTCGAGGAGCGAAATTACAAGTAATTCTTTAAAAAAAGAAAAAGAAAATTACAAGTAGATCTCCTCTGAGATTTCTGGGGAAGTGTGCCGGTAGGAATCTGATCAGCGCGCGATCACTTTATCCCTTTGACGATGCGATCGATCAGACAATCGGACTGCTGCCTGATGGGATTCCCTTCTCGCCTGGTTCGGGGAATCGGAGAACAGAAGGTTAATAGAACCCTCTTGTTACTTCTCAAACTGCCTCAACTTGAGAATTCCTTCTCGCCTGGTTCCGGAGATTCCTTGAGAGGGAGGAAGATCTTAGGGTATTAGCACCCTGATTAGAGAAGTAGTTCTCTGAATTCTTGGAAGCAAGAGAATAAGTCTCTGTTTTTAGCCGTCTCTCCTCTTTTTCCTTTTTTTCTCAGCCTCTGTGCGTGTGTTCGTATACCCATGGTGGGCTATTTATAGGGAGAGCAAGGGTATAATTGTCCCTTGAAAGTCTGGAAACAGATTGAGTCAATCTGTTTAATCTGGAAATTAGCCTCGCCGCGAGGCTAGAATCAGTTTTTGCGAAGCTTCCTAGGAATAGCAGGTAATGTTGATCTCCTTATCCGCTTTGATTCTTTCCAAATAACTGAAAGATCTCCCCTGATCTTCTTACTTGTTTTAGGAGAGTCAAGAGATTATGGTAAACAACTGTCAAATTTGATCTCAGATTTGATCTCGATTAGATTTGATCTTGAATAGATTTGATCTCATCTGGAGATTTAATTGGTCAAAGGTGACCACAAAAGACCCGCAGCGGGGCTACTTCGTCGAGCTTGCAGCGGAGCTAGGGGAAGCGTTTAGAAAGAAAGCTCTTCAGCGGAGCTGGATACTTTCATGGCGAAGCTACCCATTAGCCTTCTGCGTGGCTGCATAGGATTTTGGGCGAAGTGAGTCGCCTACGGAGTTAACTGAACACCTCCTGCAGCAAAGTTCGCGAGGGGACTCTCTGCGATGCTAAGCATTTTCAGCTTCTCATGCGAGACTCATCTTGTGGGCTCGTGCGGGCTAAGTGTTGAGCTAACTTAGTATCCCCGGACCTGCTTGAGCCTTCTAACGAGCTTTTCTTGGTTTACTGTCTGCTTCGCCGGATCAGTAGAGTCTAAGTTGCTGATTCGTCCCTTCTGAGATGCGTGAAGAACTGATCGTCAACTTGTCTGTCACTTGTCTTTTATAGATGTCAACAAGTTAGACATTGTTCAGGCCAGTCAGGAAAGTTGTCGTTTTTAGAGTGTCAACATTCCATAGCTTGTCGCCTTTCAAATTTCTTTTGACTCTCAAAAACACACAACTTTTTGCTCGCAGATTCAGCTTGTCATGTTTGACTCCAAAGTAATCTGGACATCCAAATACCGCAGCAAACTATAGTCTTGAGCAGCTCCACTTGACCAAATACCCAATGAAGTTTTAGCTCCTATTGCAGTCGACGACAATCTATTCATGAGATGGCTAACATACATCAAAGGCTTAGCCCAAAACGATTTGTCTATTGATGCATTAGACAACAAATACTAAATCTTCTCTAGTAAAGCACTGTTCGTCTCCTTAGCCATCCAATCTATTTTTCAACTATGAAGTGAATACTAATACCATTGTTCTGGCCAAACTGCTCAGATCCGAAGGGGGGTGATTCTCTAAAAAGTATAATATGACATCATTTTTCACTGTTGGGTACGAAACTAGACTAGCTATAATTTACATCTCGCAGGAACTGACCCCAACATAATCAAATTGGAGCACCTTGATCTTCCTGTCGGTCTGATTCTCCATCAGCTGCATCCACCTTACGTACAAATATAGGAATTCAAACATTTCTCTCATAAAGTATACCCAACAACGCTTAGCTAAATTATCAACAAAAGAGACAAAGTACTAATAGCCTTCAAGCGATGCAGTCTTGGTAAGACCCCAAACATCAATGTGAAAACAATCAAGGAGACCTTTCAAGTGGTGAATAACGATGCCAAATTTCACCTCATCTTCTTGTCTAAAACACAACATTCACCAAATTTTAAATTCCAGGTCAATGCACCTTCAATAATTCTTGCTTCGCCAAAACTTTCAAAGAATTCATGTCGACATGTTCGAGCCTCAATTGCCATAACCTGATAGAATTCCTATCTAAACATTCTGCCAATTTTTACTAACTGCACTACCCTTCATGTAGTACAAGTTGTTGTGTCGAATGCCCTTCAGAATGAATTATGGAAGCATGATATATATGTATGGCTGGATAATGGAGAATCACAAACCAATCACTTTTCCTTAAAAATTTGCTCAAGTTTACATCATTCATCGTTTCCTTGATTGAAACTTAAGGATGAGTTTTTTTAAAGAGAGGGAATGATGTAGGAAGGCCGAGCCAGGAATTCAGGCTCAACCGCAGACCAGACCCAGGTCTCAGTCGACCGCCCCCCGCTCGACCGAGAAAGCTAAACATAACGACCGACGCTCGGTCTACCGCCTGTCAACAGAAGACGAGTAAAAAAACACAGGCTATCAGTCGACCGCCCGATCGACCAATCAGAAGCAGAAAACCAAGTGCCAATCTCTCGGTCAATCTCCCGATCGATCGGCCAGAAGCAGGCGCAAGAACAAAGAGCCCAGTCTCAAAATCGGTCGACCAGTAATGTTGTGAAGAGCTAGCGGTCGACCCTCGGACACGTATCAGCCTAATTCTGAGTTTGTTTAGGACTTGTTTTTGGGTCTAAATTGGACTCTGATTGATTTTATGTTTCAGTATTTTGAATTTAGATTTCATAGTTAGATTATGACTCTTTTATAATCTATAAAAAGGTCCTTGTATTCTTTATTTTAAAATTAGCTTTTTGATTAATAAACATTGAGTTTTTCCTCCATTACTCGTGGATTCGATTTGCCTATCTTTGCTCGCGTGTTCGAGTAAATTGCTCGTGGATTCAAATGTTATGCTCGTGGATTTGAGTACTTTCCTATCTGAAGATCGTTTCAAGGTTCGTTGGTTAGAACAAGATCTAGCAGGTGTCGTTCGATTTCGCAGTCCGCGTCACATCGCACAGGCGGATGATGGTACTGATTCTGACTCTTTAGTGTTGTCTCTCCAATTACTCCTAAAGTTTGCTATTCAGAAAAATCTTAGTGAATTTTAGATATGGTGCTACTTATAAAATTTGCCTCAAACAAGAATGATTTGCTAGTTTTGAAAAACTAAATGGAGGCTTGGTGTCATTTGGAGATGGACACAAATGCCAGATTGAAGGGATAAGTATAGTTTGCATCAAATTGTTTGTGGGATGGTGAGAAAGTTGAAAGATGTGAGATACATTTCTTAGTTGAAGAAGAAACTTATCTCAGTTGGAGGTTTGGAGGCACAGGGCCTGAAAGGGCCTCTTAGAAAAGGTGTTCTCAATATATTCAGCAGCTCATTAGTTATATTCGCTTCCACGAAGAAGACTTTCCAAATTATGATTGGAGATGGAATTTGACATACCTTGTAGAACACGTTGCGCCCACGTGTTGATGTAGGTGATATGAATTTGAAGAATTTAAAACTTTCATCTCGAGCACTCTCCTTCTGTAGGAAAGAATTTTCGAAATCATAAAGAATAAATGTACCATGATGCTGAATATCTTTCATAGGTGGTGATATTTTCAAAAGCTTGTCATGACAACTCTGTTGTAATCTTTCAATGATGGTTCTACTTTCTCGTGAATTTCAGCGGTTAGAGAAACTTCTTCTAGAGCTAGGTTTTGCTCTATTTTCTTTGATTCCATAAAGAACTCACCTCGATTTCATATGAGCATGAGGTTTAGCTTTCTCATCTTTGGTGGTTACTGATGTTGCTTCCCAGTCTCGTTTGACTGATAAGATGTCATGAAAGGTGGGGGTCGAATCACCATCTCTTCGTCTTCATAATCATCTTTAAATTCATTGTATAGATAGATGGGATTGTGTAAATCTTTTTCATAGAAAAATTTAAACCGAGGATGTTGTAGAGAATACCTTGGTGATGGATGATGTGGTGGTCGATGTGGTAGTGGTTGATATGGTGGCGGTTGATTCAATTGACGATCATGTCCGCTTCGGTACGTACCATCGGCTAAACTTCGATCATCAATCTTTAGAGACAACCTTTTGATCGCTTGGGCCAAACGATCCAAGGTATATTTGTGGGTGTTGTCCCTCCTTCCAGTGGTGCCCATCCTTATGAAAAGCCTTGCAATCCATCGTCGTCTTCTGCCATAGTCGAAAAGTTGTCGAATCTCTAATACCACTTGATGCAGGATGTGAAAGCGAATGACGCTGGTTAGATCTCGCTCTAGTGCCAATGAACCCAGAAATGATCTTCAGGTAGGAAAGTACTTGAATTTATAAGTACAACACTCGAATCCACAATCAAAGATAGGCAACTCGAATCCACGAGCAATAGAGGAAAAACTCGAAGTTTATTAACCAAAAAGCTAATACCAAAATAAAGAATATAAGAGCCTTTTTATAGGCTTACAAAAAAGTCCTAATCTAAGTATAAAATCTAAATTCAAAATAAAAAAATAAAATCAATCAGAGTCCAATTTGAACCCAAAAACAAAATCCTAAACAAACTCAGAATTGGCCTGCTATGCGTCTGGAGTCGACCGCTAGATCTTTTCAACATTACCGGTCGACTGGGCGGTCGACCGACTTTGAGACTGGGTTCTCTGGTCTTGCGCCTGTTTCTGTCCGGTCTACTGGCACTTGGTTTTCTGCTTCTGGTCGGTCAACCAGGCAGTCGATTGACAGCCTGTTCTTTTCTTTGCTCGTTTTCTATTGTCAGGCTGTCGATCGCTATGTGTAGTTGCCTTCCTCGATCGACCGGGCAGTCAACTGAGACCTGAGTCTGGTTTGCGGTTGAGCCTAAATTCCTAATTTTGACTTTCTTACATCACGATGTTTACCTCTGATTTCGGTCTCATCTACTTCTTGAGCCTTGGACAATCAATCTTCCAATGTTTTTTTCTTTGTAGAAAGTACACTAGTTCTTTCTCAATTGGGATTACCGGTCTTGGACTTACCAACATTTTCCTTTCCCTTCCGATGATTGGAACCAATTTCTCTTGCAGTTAACTGCTCTTCTATTGTTCTACTGAAAGAAGACTCCTTGTCTTTCCTCCTCACCTCATGATTCAAAAGAGCAACTGACACATCATTATAGCTAAATAAAGACTTACCATTAATTAAGGTTAAAACGAAGGTCTCATACTCTTCACCCAGAAGAGAGCTCAATACAATCAACGCCTTGTCCTCGTCCTTAATCACCTCACCCATGTTAGCTAAATTTGCAAGAAGCTTTGGGTAGTTGTTCATGTGCTCACCAATGGAGATTTTTTCTTCAACTAAAGTGATGAAGCTTGCTATTCAAATGCAAGCAATTTTCGATTCTCTTTATCAAATACTTGCTTAAGGGTCTCTCAATTCTTCTTTGCAGAAGTCTCTATCATCACATGATACTTGATTTTTTGTGTCAAACAAAACCTAATGACGCCACATGCTGTCTGATTCATCTTGTTCCAATTCTTATATGAAGTCTTCGCTAGTTTCTCTTACAAAGCAGTGTGTATTTTAAATTCTGTGCGTTCGGTATATCCATCACCTAGTATCTCCACATATTGAAGTTGTTCATGCCATCAACTTCACCATATTGATCTTTTCCTTGTGAATGTTCATGGTCTTCACCGTGGACTGATTAACCTCGACCATCTCCTCCAGAAGCACCAAACCTCGACCATCTCCTCCAGAAGCACCAAATACAATGCGAAAAGCCAACGAAAATAGATCTAAATAGATAAAGATCAAAATTTTACTCAAAAATGAAATCTTAGATGAGTTCCTGAACGATCTACTCCACCAAACTGATCCCAACGAACAATCCAACACTGTTCTGAGATTGATACACGATCCTATGAATAGACCAACGTCGCTTAAAGATCGACACATGATCTCCGCCAAACAGACCATGATGCTCTTCGGATCGACACACGACCCCAGCCGAACCTGGAAGCTCTTGTAAGTTAACCTAGAGGGGGGGTGAATAGGTGATGGCTAACCTAATGGTCACTTAATGCCAAATAATGCGGAAACTAAAAACAATTATGACCAAATAAAACTTTTACACTAAACACTATGTATAACTCAAGAGTGTAGCCGAATTCCCCGTGAAGGGCTCTGGACTAACTCCTCTAGATTCTCCTAGATAAGGGTTGAGGTGCCGCGTTGGCTCTCTTGGTTAAATACAAGTGTTAGCAAACAACCCAAGCAAGTATAACAATTTAAGCACACAAGTATATCAAGCATATAAATATAAACACTATAATGAATGCAAGATATAGACAAGGAGAGAGATAGAGAGTGAGCAATCGCAAACACAAGGGATTTGTTTCGAGGTTCGAGCACACTTGCTCTACATCCCCGCCTTCGACACACGAAGGATTTCACTATGCTCGATCCCAATGGATCTCTCCTTGGTGCCGCAACACCTACAATCCCTTGGACTCCTAGTCCCGTACACACGCAAGCCCCACAAGCTTGCCGAGGTCGCACCTCAAACAAGAGTTCACAATCGAACTCTAAACCACCGCGAGCACACTTGCCCGCCTCCTCAAAGTACAAAGAAAAGATCTTTGGTGATCACAACACTTTGATTACCTAAAAACAATCTCACTACAACACACCTATAGGATGAATAATCAATGGATAGCTCAAGTGTGGTGTGAGAAAAATAAGGATGAGAGTGGTGGAGGAAAACTCAAGAAATTCACTTTAACACTCTTGATAATATCTTCCCTTAGATTGAAAGTATTTGCTCTCAAATATGTGGAGAAAACTCTTTAAAAGGATAAGAAAAACTGGCCCAAAGCTCTCCTAAAATCTTAGAGAAAAACAATGACCAAACCCCTAAATTTATAGGCTGTCAAAAACTAGCCGTTGGGGTCTGTCAGACCTGTCGGTCGACCGCCAATGGTCAAGAATCCGACCGTTGGAGCCTCCGGTCGACCGCCCGGTCAACCCAAAAGAACAGAGAGCACTGCTCTCAGTTCCGGTCGACTGGGTCGGTCGACCGGCCATCTGCCAGGTCAAGGCGTGCACGTCGTGCACGTCGGTCGACCGAGCCAGTCGACCGACTTCAACCCTAGTCGACTTGGTAGGTCGACTAGTCGACTTGGCTGAAGCCTGGAACAGAAAATCTGCGATTAAAACTTGATCTTTTGGCTCACATAAAAATCCCATAAAATACATAAAAATCTACAAAAATTGTTTTACCAATATACTTTGATAAACAAACATGCTTGCACAAAATCAAGGCATGTTATAAAAGATTTGGACTATTTTTGTAAGTTGGAAATATTGGCTCAATTGAAAACTAGTATTTTTCTAAAACTTGTTTTCTAAACTTCTTCATGATACAAAAACAAGATATTTTGAATTCATTAAAGCATAGTGTGTATGGATATGATCCACTACACAATAAGATGAAATATCTATGTTTTTGGCATTAAGCTCTAAATATGATTTGGACAAAAGACATGCATATAAGAAATTCCAAAACCCAAAAAGTAATTTTCCAAAATGAAAGTCTTTTCTAAATCTGAAAATTCTTTTATGAAAAGACAACTAAATCAAGAGTGTGTGTGATATATATTTGAGCAATCCACCAACTATTCTATCCTTTACATTTTATCTAAAAACAAAAATCTTATACCTAGACACAAGTCTTCATCTTGAAGTCTTCACTTGAAGCCTTCTCATCTTCTAGACTTGGTCCAAACACGATCCAACGAGCTCAACTTTTGATGTGGTCTTGATGCATAGGCTCGTGAATCAACCTGTGCTAGCTCCAAAACTTGACTTTAAATCCTCTGTTGAAGCTCCACACCTACTAAGATCTTGATCATAAATCTGGCACTAATTAAACACAAGATCATTAGTAAACATAACTACATGAGTTGATCATCATCAAAACTAGAGTGATGGGCCTTTGGGCCAACAATCTCCCCCTTTTTGATGATGACAAAACTCATGAAGTTATATATGCATGGATTAAAGTAAAGCTTTAAAGAAGCTCCCCCTTAACTCATGCATAACAAATAAACAATAAATATGTAATGTATGCTCATAAACATGTATGCAAATGTATGGAGATAAAACAAATCAAATCTTTTTCTCCTATTTGCAAAACAAAACATATATGCATAAAACATAAATATTACTCAACATGCATATAAACCTCAAATTCTTCTCCCCTTTTTGTCAATCATCAACAAAGGGGTTAAAGTAAAACAAAATCATCAAATTTTTCTCCCCCTTTTTGTCCGAAAGAAAGAACCAAAGAAGGGGTAAACCAAATCAATCAAGAAAGGTTATATGCGATATACATTCATGAAGAGGAAGACGCTAAGTTAGCTTCCCTACACATATGCATTACATGAAGAAGGGATGACAAGCCCCAATTCACATAACACATATTATGTAATGCATAAGAGGAGATGTGAAGCTCCCCCTACACACGTGTACCACATAAAGAAGAGTTGTCAAGCTCCTCAATATACAATACACTCAACATGAATCTATATGTAGAAGAGATGTTAAGCTCTCCTTGCATATAGGCAATACAAATCAAAAATTTTGAATTTTTCTTATAAAACAAAATTTTGAATTTTCTCAATAAAACAAATCTTGAGAATTTTTCTTAAAATATTTATTTTCTTATCATAAACAACTTTGTGCTTTAAATATGTAAAACAATTTTAACTCAAGCACAAATAACAAATCATATATATGTATGAAAAGAGTATACCAATAGAAATTGATACATACATATATGGGAAAACAAAATATGAGTATATATAAAAGAAGTTCATATTGATACCAATTGAAAATATCCAATGATACCAATAAAAAATAAGCTTAAGTGTATACATCATATAATCTACCACATGAAGAACTCGAACTAGTTAAATGAAAATATTTGAAAACTAGTACGGAATCCTTCAATCAAGGAATAAAATAAAATATTTTTCATGAAATATGTATAAATCACATGAAAATGGCAATGAAGCTCAATATTCCTTTAAATAAGACAATGTGAAAATTATCATAAATTTTGAAAACATAAAAAAAAATTTATTAAAAAAAATTATATTTCAAGGTATATGTATGTTTTGACAACACAAGAAGTATACATACATATCCCTAAACACAATTGAGTCCATATATATAGATTTGCATGAAAGGCAAATGACTCAAGGGGTATCCATGTATATCTTAAAGTTTGACAAAATAAACATATATATGAAATGAAAACACATGATCATAAAATAAATCCAACATGGGAATACAAGTTTAAAAATGTAAGGATCATCAAAACTAGGCTATACTAGCACACCAAATAGGCACAAATAAGCAATCAAACCCAACTATATATAGATTTATTTGTGACCCATAATATGTACAAGTATAAATCCTAGTGTTGACAAAAAACTATCATTTAAACTAATATTCAATTCATGAAGCATCAAATCTTGAGAATACAAAAGAATTTGTTCATAAGATTAAAAAGATAAGATCATGTGTATATCTTATAAACTAATTGAAGAATAAATAACTAGTATAAAATAGTTTTTGAACAACTAGTTAAAGATCCTTCAAATACATCAAATCATATGTACTTCATAAAGCATAACTAAATACATAAAGATTTAATCACTCATGGTCTATAAAGCTCAAAATGATCATGAAACTAAGTCATGAATTAATAAATGAAGATGTGAGTGTTTAAAAGATCATGTAAATAGCATTTTTATGAAAATAGTCATTTAAGCTCAAAAAGATTATAAGTCACATTTTTAACAAAACAAAAACATGAAAAATCATTTTTCATTAAAACACTAATCTTCATGGTATATATATGATTTATTCAAAATTAACAATACACATACATATCCCAAACATAAAAGAGTCTATCAAATGTATTTGCATGAAGGCAAGAGACTCACGGGTATACATGTATATTTATTCGATTTGAATTAAAAATACATATACATGAAGTAAAACATGAAAATTGGCAACACATGTATAAATGAAAGAATCATCAAAAATTAGTCTATACATATGCATATAGTGGGTACAAATGAGCATGAAGTGCAAATATATATATAAAACAAATGTAACTCACTATTAGTACATGTATAATACAAGTTTTAATAAAAACTACATCTAAGCATGTTATTACCACATGAAGCACAAAACAAATGAAAAAACATGAACATGCTCAAAATATTATGAATGAACAAGTATGAACATAAATAAAATGGGAGTTTAGAGATTGTTACCAACTCCAAAGCTCCAATCATGGTGGTTGTCCCACCAAAACCTCCTTGATAGCGATGCATCAATAAGTGTGTCCATCATATCCATTTGCATCCACTACCAAGGCACCAATCTTCTCACGTCGTGTGAGAGCCCTCACCTACATCAAATACACAAGGTGGGGGTTTTGGTACCCATATTTTCTTGGGTCCTTTGGGGTTAGTCTTATAAGGAACCCAAAAATTTTATTAGCAAAATTAAAATGATTTAACCTATCATAACAAATTTTGCTAAATGGCCTTTGCGGCCACAATGTGTACATGTGTACACCTTAGTATACTTATGTGTGTGTGAATGATCATGGTGTGCAACATAAGCATATGCATGATGGGTATGATGTGCATGAACATGTGGAGTTTGTTTCTTTGAAAACATTGACTCCAATCTAGTATGGTTGAATGCACAAGAGTTCAAAGTTGAACTCAAATTATTAATTTTATCTTTCAAAACTTTAATCTCATTAGTGGTGGCATGTAAAGTATGATGAGATAAAGAATCATTTCTCTTTTTCTTTTTAGAAACAAAATCTTTTTCTTTTTCACAAATTTTTCTTTTTAAAGATTTATTTTCTTGAAAAACAACTTCCTTTTGTTTTTCCACCAAATCAATTTTATTTTTCAAAGTATTGTTTCCTTCACACAAATCATTCAATTTTGAAAATAAGGAGACATTCTCATTTTTCAAATCTTTATTTTCTTTTTCTAAGCATGCAATCTTAGATTTAAATGAATCTTGTTCTATATGCATGCAATCAAATTTCTTTTTCCAAATTTTATTATCTTTCTTAATCATGTCATATTTTTCAAGCAATAATTGACAAAATGTAGAAAGCTCTTCATATGACATGTTAACATCCTCATCCTCGGATTCAGTAGATACCTCAAGGGGGTTATCCCCTTAGACCATATACCACTTGTTGGAGACGTCACTTCCAACATCCGAGTCACTCCCCGCATAGTATTGATCATTTTCGCCAAGGGAGAGGAGGGTGTTCTAAACTACAAAAGTCAAATCAAGATTAGCAACCCTAGATAAATAATCATCATTTAGGGTAGATCTTAAAGCATGTAGGGCTTTTGTATTAGCCTCAATGTTCTTACCATTTAAACAATATGCATTATTAGTTGTGGCAAGATAAACATGAATGCTTAGGGCCTTGAGGTACAAAGACATCTTAACCTTCCAAATTTGGATGTTAAGAATGTCAAAGGTGGGTGGTGACATGAAGTCCATGGTGTGTGTACAAAATATTGTGATTAGCCTAAAAATGAGGATCTTTAACTCTAGGTTGTAAGACCCAAATCAGAGTACCAAGCTCTGATACCAATTGTAAGTTCACCTAGAGGGGGGGTGAATATGTGATGGCTAACCTAATGGTCACTTAATGCCAAATAATGCGGAAGCTAAAAACAATTATGACCAAATAAAACTTTTGCACTAAACACTATGTATAACTCAAGAGTGTAGCCGAATTCCTCGTGAAGGGTTCTGGACTAACTCCTCTAGATTCCCCTAGATAAGGGTTGAGGTGCCGCGTTGGCTCTCTTGGTTAAATACAAGTGTTAGCAAACAACCCAAGCAAGTATAACAATTTAAGCACACAAGTATATCAAGCATATAAATATAAACACTATAATTGAATGCAAGATATAGACAAGGAGATAGAGAGAGAGAGTGAGCAATCGCAAACACAAGGGATTTGTTTCGAGGTTCGAGCACACTTGCTCTACATCCCCGCCTTTGACACACGAAGGATTTTCACTATGCTCGATCTCAATGGATCTCTCCTTGATGCCGCAACACCTACAATCCCTTGGACTCCCTAGTCCCGTACACACGCAAGCCCCACAAGCTTGCCGAGGCCGCACCTCAAATCAAGAGTTCACAATCGAACTCTAAACCACCGCGAGCACACTTGCCCGCCTCCTCAAAGTACAAAGAAAAGATCTTTGGTGATCACAACACTTTGATCACCTAAAAACAATCTCACTACAACACACCTATAGGATGAATAATCAATGGATAGCTCAAGTGTGGTGTGAGAAAAACAAGGATGAGAGTGGTGGAGGAAAACTCAAGAAATTCACTTTAACACTCTTGATAATATCTTCCCTTTAGATTGGAAGTATTTGCTCTCCAATATGTGGAGAAAACTCTTTTAAAAGGATAAGAAAAACTGGCCCAAAGCTCTCCTAAAATCTTAGAGAAAAACAATGACCAAACCCCAAATTTATAGGCTATCAAAAACTAACCGTTGGGGTCTGTCAGACCTATCGGTCGACCGCCAACGGTCAAGAATCCGACCGTTGGAGCCTCCGGTCGACCCAAAAGAACAGAGAGCACTGCTCTCAGTTCCGGTCGACTGGGTCGGTCGACCGGCCATCTGCCAGGTCAAGGCGTGCACGTCGTGCACGTCGGTCGACCGAGCCGGTCGACCGACTTCAGCCCTAGTCGACTTGGTAGGTCGACTAGTTGACTTGGCTGAAGCCTGGAACAGAAAATTTGGGATTAAAACTTGGTCTTTTGGCTCACATAAAAATCCCATAAAATATATAAAAGTCTACAAAAATAGTTTTACCAATATACTTTGATAAACAAATATGCTTGCACAAAATCAAGGCATGTTATAAAAGATTTGGACTATTTTTGTAAGTTGAAAATATTGGCTCAATTAAAAACTAGTATTTTTCTAAAACTTGTTTTCCAAACTTCTTCATGATAAAAAAATAAGATATTTTGAATTCATTAAAGCATAGTGTGTATGGATATGATCCACTACACAATTAAGATGAAATATCTATGTTTTGGCATTAAGCTCTAAATATGGTTTTGGATAAAAGACATGCATATAAGAAATTCCAAAAACAAAAAAGTAATTTTCCAAAATGAAAGTCTTTTCTAAATCTGAAAATTCTTTTATGAAAAGACAACTAAATCAAGAGTGTGTGTGTGATATATATTTGAGCAATCCACCAACTATTCTATCCTTTACATTTTATCTAAAAACAAAAATCTTATACCTAGACACAAGTCTTCATCTTGAAGTCTTCACTTGAAGCCTTCTCATCTTCTAGACTTGGTCCAAACACGATCCAACGAGCTCAACTTTTGATGTGGTCTTGATGCATAGGCTCGTGAATCAACCGGTGCTAGCTCCAAAACTTGACTTTAAATCCTTTGTTGAAGCTCCACACCTACTAAGATCTTGATCATAAATCTGACACTAATTAAACATAAGATCATTAGTAAACATAACTACATGAGTTGATCATCATCAAAACTAGAGTGATGGGCCTTTGGGCCAACAATCTCCCCCTTTTGATGATGACAAAACTCATGAAGTTATATATGCATGGATTAAAGTAAAACTTTAAAGAAGCTCCCCCTTAACTCATGCATAACAAATAAACAATAAATATGCAATGTATGCTCATAAACATGTATGCAAATGTATGGAGATAAAACAAATCAAATCTTTTTCTCCTATTTGCAAAACAAAACATATATGCATAAAACATAAATATTACTCAACGTGCATATAAACCTCAAATTCTTCTCCCCTTTTTTGTCAATCATCAACAAAGGGGTTAAAGTAAAACAAAATCATCAAATTTTTCTCCCCCTTTTTGTCCGATAGAAAGAACCAAAGAAGGGGTAAACCAAATCAATCAAGAAAGGTTATATGCGATATACATTCATGAAGAGGAAGACGCTAAGTTAGCTTCCCTACACATATGCATTACATGAAGAAGGGATGACAAGCCCCAATTCACATAACACATATTATGTAATGCATAGGAGGAGATGTGAAGCTCCCCTACACACGTGTACCACATAAAGAAGAGTTGTCAAGCTCCTCAATATGCAATACACTCAACATGAATCTATATGTAGAAGAGATGTTAAGCTCTCCTTGCATATAGGCAATACAAATCAAAAATTTTGAATTTTTCTTATAAAACAAAATTTTGAATTTTCTCAATAAAACAAATCTTGAGAATTTTTCTTAAAATATTTATTTTCTTATCATAAACAACTTTGTGCTTTAAATATGTAAAACAATTTTAACTCAAGCACAAATAACAAATCATATATATGTATGAAAAGAGTATACCAATAGAAATTGATACATACATATATGGGAAAACAAAATATGAGTATATATAAAAGAAGTTCATATTGATACCAATTGAAAATATCCAATGATACCAATAGAAAAATAAGTTTAAGTGTATACATCATATAATCTACCACATGAAGAACTCGAACTAGTTAAATGAAAATGTTTGAAAACTAGTACGGAATCCTTCAATCAAGGAATAAAATAAAATATTTTTCATGAAATATGTGAAAGACTGCAGAAGACTGCAATACCTGGAATAATGAAGAGAATTCCACAGAATCCTGAAAGACTGCAGAAATCTCAAAGCATTTTAAAGATAAAGTAGGAGAAAGAACTAATTCTTGTATTTCCCAATTAAGTTGGCCAGTGAGATTCCCATGGGCCAATTCGGGACCATTATGTGGTCAGGGACTCTGAAAAATACTGAAAACTAACCAATTTCTTTACCACTTGACAAGCATCTATAAACTGCTCACTTTATTTAGGAATAATTGTTTCTTTACAAATTTTTGATGTCATTCTTAGGTCTTCGAGTATGCTCTGCACTAGCACTTTAGGATTGAATTTTATGCTGATGATGATGAGTTTTTTCTTTCAGCATATACTTATAGAATGGAGGCATCACAAAGATTCTCAATTGTCTCCTACTCTGCATCATAGAAGACACACTCTTCTGACCCAAACCATGTTCCTTTCTGAGTTTATCCTTGTCAAGAAGGCGTTCTTGAAAACAAGCCTCAAGAAAACCTTCACCTTAAGCAGCGCCACTGCCTTACAGGTAGGGGTGCCACCGGATACGGATTATCCGCGGATATCCGCATCCGAATCCGCCTCCAATCCGGATACGGATATCTTTTTTTCACATCCGTCAATATTCGTATCCGTATCCGTATCCGAAAGGTAGGTGCGGATACGGATATGGTAAAAGTAATATCTTATTCGTATCCGATCCGATATCCGAATGTTGCGTGCTTCATAATGATATCGGTATGGAGAAGACTATTCTTCAATGGAATAAGGTATTAAATTTTGATATTTTGAGTTGGTGAAAAAGTAATAGTGAAAAGTATTCGATTCTTGCAAGAGCACCACATGATATTTTGAGTATTTCGACATCAACCATGGCATCCGAATCGGCATTTAACACCGGAGGACGTGTAATCTATTGTTATAGAAGTCAGATGACAATGAATACGATGAATATATTGATATGTACACAATAATATCATAGTATGTATCACATTTAATATTGTAGTAGATGAGATAAAAAGTAATATAAGTATTTCTGTTTAATTTATCTTTAATCATATTCATTTTTAACATATCCGATTAGTATCCGCATCCGATCCGCTAATATCCGATTTATATCTGATATCCGATTTTGGCGGATACGGATATCATTTTTCCACATCCGCCAATATCCGTATCCGTATCCGTATTCAAAGATTGGGTGCGGATATGGATATGGTAGAGGTAATATCCGATCCGTATCCGATCCGATGGTACCCCTACTTACAGGTGAAAGCCGCCTCAACAGAAACCACCCTATTGTTGTTAATAAACTCGTACGTGGATCCGACAAAGGATGTACTGTTCTTCTGTTGATTCTCCAAAAACTTTACCTTCGGCCAAGTTCCCTAGATTCCCAATTGTGCCATTAATAAAATCACAACTCTCCTCTTCCATCTTCTTGATTTCTTGAATTCCTGTAAAAATCTCTTTGAGATTAAGCTTTACAGGTCAATGGCGAGACGTCAGAAGTAGAAGTTCACTCCAGCGATCGCCGAAGAAGGCGAGCCTGCGACAAAGGTATCAGAGCCTATAATCGCTGAAGATCCCGAGGAGGAAGGCGATGATCTTGGAGGTGGGCTTCATCTCTCTGATAACGTAGACTATGTTCTTGAAGAAGTCAACTTCAATCTACGGAAGGGTCAGAATTCCAAAGAACACAGAGGAGAGAAGTGGAATCCTTCATTAGATCTTCATGAGAATCAACAATTCAGGGTTCTTGAGGAAAAATTAAGAAGAAACACTGAAGACAAACTGATCCAATTAGAAGCAAAGATGGATCGGAGGCTCAATTCTTTGGAAAATAAGCATGATGAGCTAAAGGAGTTGATTACAGGGTTATGTCACAATTCTCGACTTCAAGAAAAATGGAAACAAACAATATCAGGAATAGAAACTCCAATGAATGATGCCGGAAGATCTCGCTCTCGGATGGCTGAAGAAAATCCAGATGCCATTAAAAGATCAACAGTTCATCTAGAAGCATAGAGGGAATTTTATCAAGCCAGACCTGCAAGGCCCCTCCAACAGAATAATGGAGGCAAATTTCCTCTTCCAAAAGGTCCAAAAGTTGAAATTCCAGCCTTCAAACGGGAGGGGATGTATTAAATTGGTTATATCAATTGGGGTTGGCAGTTACAAAATACAAACTCCCAAATTTAGCCTTCTAATGGGTGTGAATAATCTCATACTTGTCGACCCTTTGAAAAGACACGCCATAAAACAGACTGATGACCAATCTATTAGTAAGCACAACAGAGTTAAACTCTATCTTCGCATTGCTAAGCCAACTAGCTATATTCTCTACCATCGCATGAAGCTTTACTTAACTGTGCTAAGCTAAGTCATAACTTCGCCGGAAGCTATAGCCTTCTCAAAAACGCTATTGACGCCAAACAAAGGCATAATCTCGCCATGGGCTTTAGGCTATCTCTGTGAAGAGCTGAACTATAACTTCGCCACAAGCTTGTAGATAGTTGAATTATAGCTTCGCCGCAATCTAGTAGATAGCTTGGTGAAGAGCTGAGCAATAACTTCGCTGTAAGTTTTTTAGCCTCGACAAAGGTTTAGCTTCGCCAAAAAGCGAAGCTCCAGGTCATCTGACCTTCTCAAACCCTTAAACGGATTTAAAGGAAATATTTCCCGTGATTAGTCACCCCACTGATTCAGTGGAGATAATCAAGGATTCAAATCTCTTGGTGATTTAAATATCTGTTTTAAAAAGATAATCTAGAGATTTCAATCTCTTAATTAAAAGAGATAATCAAGAAGATAAACTTCTTTAGCTGTTGACAACCTGGCAAGTTAGCTTCGTCATAGGCTGAACTAGCCTCGTCAGAAGCTTAATAGCTTTGCCCACAACTATTCTATCTTTATCTGAAGATTGCAACAGCTGTATTTACAGCTGCTAACTGATTTTTAGGGATTTACAATCTCGTACTTGACTTATAAATAGCCGACTGTAGGCTAAAGGGAAGGGGGTCTTCAGTCAGAGAAAGAGAGAGAAAAATAGAGAAGATCTCCTTCATAATAAGAACTTGAGTTCTTTAGCGTAAAGCTTTCAACAGCGGCACGTTTTTTCCATAGTTCTTTGGACTAAATCAGGGTTTTAACACCCTAGTTCATCTGAACTTCACCAAACTTTTTCACGTGCAAGGGAATTCTCGAGACAGGCGAGAAGAAATTCTCAAGTGACAGATTTGACATTGATCTTTCGTGTGGTCAAAGGGACAAAGTGGTCGCGCGCTGACCAGACTCCTATCGACACACTTTCCCAGAAATAACTGTAAATTTCTTGTAATCTTACTTATAAACTCTACAAAACTTGTTAGTTTTTCATAATCAATGAAAAACAAGATGGCGACTTCACTGGGGAAGGTCTTCTTCAATAACAAGAAGATCGTGTCGCAACACAAAAATCAAGCTTTGAAGACTACCACCGAGACATCGGTCATCAGTTATGACCAAGAGAAATTTGAAGAGATCCTCTCTCAGGGTGGCAATATCCCTCATTCTGTGCGCCAGCACAGAAAAATCACTCTAGCCAAAGCACCCTTAGCTGTGTCTCTCAAATCAGTCTCCTTCGATGCTAACCAGACTCGGTGCTAGTTTAAACCATCCACTGGCGAGGCTAAGCGCGCTCAGTGCGAGCCAACACCACTTCGGCGTGGTTAGCGATATTATGTTACAGTTCGTTGTAGCCTATAGCGAGGCTAGGGTATCCAACCCTAAGCTTTCGGCGAAGCTAAAAGGTCTTTGCCCTCTCTCTCTGTGCTCCCTTAGCTATAGGCGAGACTAAAGCATTTTATAATACTAAGTCTCAAGCTTCTGGCGAGGCTAAAACATTTTACAATGCTAATCTCAAGCCTCTCCAGAGGCTAAAGCATTTTACAATGCTAAGTCTCCAGCCTCTGGCGAGGTTACAGCACTGTCAAATGCTAGAACTTTTGGCGAAGTAAGTGCCCTTAGTGGCACTAAGTTCACAGCCTTCAAGGCTAAGTTAGCATCTTGCGAAGCTATCTCTATCAAAGTTGAGGCCTTTAAGGCCCAAGCTGCTGATAAGATCAGTGCCCTCTGTGGCACTAACAAAGTTTCTGGCAAAGCAAGTGCTCGTGGTGGCACTAATTTCAAAGCTTTTTATAAGGCTAAGGAAGCATCTGGGAATGTAAAGTTAACTTCATGCGAAGTTAAGGCTAACGATGTTGGATAAGCAAACCCTGTTCTGTCCAGAACAAAGGCACCAGCTTCTGGCGAAGCTAGCCATGCTCTGTCCAGAGCAAAGGCACAAGCTTCTGGCGAAACTAGCCTTGCTTCTGGAGCAAAAATACCAGCCCTCTTAAACACTAAAAAGTAAAAGATTGCTAAAGGGTTAATAGAAAAAGTAGTCCTAAAAGTCTCCGATCTTCAATTCGACACCGTCTGGCTTAATTCCTTCCAACAACCCAGACTTAAGAGATTATTTGAGCAACAAGTTGAAGTTTCACTCGGAGGAACAAGTGGGCACCTCCCATATCTCAATGCAAACAAGCGGGATGTCAACTTGAACGGTCTACTCCGTCCATTGTTGCCTGAGACCAATCCCCGCGTCAGTGTTTAACGATTGTCGACCTCGACTTTTGTGAAACCTAAGTTTCGGAGGAAGAGAAAAGCTAAAATGCCTCACCTATCTGTAGCTTCTGTCAACATGACAGGAAAAGGAAGAGATTTGATGCGATCCCAAAGAGGGAGAGAAGAAGTTCGCGCTCCCTCATTTGGTTCTTCAGATTCTAACTATAGCCCTGGCTTAAGTCAGATCCTGGTTAAACTAGAAGGCGCCTTACAAGGCACTCGATCCAGGATAGTTATACCTTATGATTATGGACAGCCTTCCACTTTCGCAGGGTCAATATCATCGAAACCGTTGAGAAGCCTCTTCTAATGGTCAAACGAAAAAGGAGAAGCCAGTGGCTATGCTTCCTCTGTAACTATCACTCTGTCCAAACGGGGTTCGCATCGGTTAGTATGGCCGACAATAACTCTGATGATGATCTCCGCCACCGTATGGAGGCCCAGGAACAGACTTTCAAGGCTCAGCAGGAAGCCTTGGACAACATTCAGAGCATGCTGACACAACTCCTAGAAAATCGGAATAATAACAACACTACCGGTAATGAAGAGGAATTGTTCAAGGTTCGAAAGTTGTAAAAATTTCGTCGTTGTTTAAACCACGAACAAATAATAAAAACCTAATCTTTCATTGAAATCCTTTTAGGAGATATAGTGGCAAGAACAGGGTCGAATCCACAGAGACTTGTTAAAATTTTGGTTTTAAAAATCTAAATCTAATTTTAATCTAGATGGAAAATCTTTGAGTGAAAGTTGGAGTCTTGTTTTAGAATTAAACTTCAATTAAAAATATGGATTAAGATAAGAAGATCACTAATCTAAAGGAAAATAAGAAAAGGAGATTGAGAAAGAAGAAATTAAAAGATGAATTAAAGGCGATTAAATGATATAATAAAAAATACTTACTCACATGTGAGACACATTAATTGAAAGCAAGAGTGAGGGAAGGTAGAGGGATAGAAATTTGGGAACCCAGATTGATGCACAGAGCCTTGGGTCACTGCTGCTGATGTCACCTTGAAGTCTCCCTCCTCCAGATTCATCTGGAAGTTCCCACCTTCAGAAGCATTGAAAAGAAGTGAAGTGGTTCTAGAAACTGTAAAAAGAAGATGAGATCATTAATGAAAGTATAAAATAATCATGAAATTAAGATAGTAGAATTGCATCAAAGAAGTTATAAAGAAATATTAGAGAAATCTTAGACTGAGAATGTGCACAATCTGAATTGAAGAAAACTGAATTTGATTCATATATCGTCATTATAAACTCTCCAATCTCATATTACAACTTAACACATATTTCTCTCCCTAACATAGCCTTTATATTACATCTCAAATAGAATTTATTTTTGTAAAAATACTTCTAAAACTTCATTTGAAATTTACTATTTGAGAAAACCTAATGTTTCTTACTTTAAAGTTTTTTGTTGCAAATGCTTTGTTTTAAACACTAAAGACGATTTAGGAAAATTTGATACCAAATCTTATGAAGCCATATTTGTTGGGTATTCAAATACTAGTAAAACCTATAGAGTCTTCAATAGATTTACTTTGACTATTGAAGAATCTATACATGTCAATTTTGAGGAATCTAATGTTTTTGTGAAGAATGTTGTAGAGATTGATTCCTTAGGTGAAGACGTGGAGAAGATAACCTTGAAGGACTCAACTATAGAAAAAGAAAAGTCAAAGATTGATATATAAGATGAAGTTCAAGAGGTTGAAGTGGAGCCAACACAACCACTTCCAAAGGATTGGAGATTTGCTTCAAATCATCCCAAGGACCTCATCATTGGTGATGTATCCAAGGGATAACTACTCGATCCAAACTCCATGATTTATGTAGGCATTTTGCTTTTATTTCACATATTGAGCCCAAAAATATCCTTGAAGCCGAGGCCGATTCATATTGATTGCTTGCAATGAGAGAAGAGCTCAGTCAATTTGAACGCAACAGAGTTTGACATCTTATTCTTAGACCTCATGATAGACCAACTATTGATACTAAATGGATCTTTAGGAATAAGTTGGATGAGTCGGATAATGTTATTAGAAATAAAGCTAGATTAGTTGCCTAAGATTACTCCTAAATCGAAGGTATCAATTTGAGGAAACTTTTGCACCCGTAGCACGGCTTGAAGCCATACGAATGACACTTGCCTTTCCTTCTTATAAAGATTTCAAACTTTTTCAAATGGATGTCAAAAGTGCATTTTTAAATGGTTTTATAAAAGAAGAAGTGTATGTTGAACAATCTCCCAGGTTTGTTGATTCTACCCATTCAGATTTTGTGTACAAACTTGATAAAGCTTTATATGGTATAAAACAAGCTCCAAGAGCTTTGTATGAAAGACTTTCAATTTTTCTAATTTCAAATGACTTTGTTAAAGGTAAAGTTGACACCACTTTGTTTACAAAACATGTCGATAGTGATATCCTAATTGTTCAAATTTATGTTGATGATATTATTTTTAGATCCATTAATGAAAAGCTTTGTAAAGAATTTGAATCATGCATGAAGAACGAGTTTGAGATGTCTATGATAGGAGAGCTAAATTACTTTCTTGGCCTCCAAATCAAGGAAAGGAGTGATGGAATCTTCATAAAGTAAGCCAAGTACACAAGAGAACTCATCAAGAGATTCGGACTTGAAGATGTAAAATTAAGAAAGACTCCCATGGTCACTACTACTAAGCTTGATAAGGACAAAAAAGGTATAAATGTAGTCATTAAACTTTATAGAAGTATGATTGGTAGTTTACTTTATTTGACGGCTAGTAGGTCGGATATAATATTTAGTGTGTGTCTATATGCTTGATTTCAATCTTATTCTAAAGAGTCTCACTTAATTGCGGTAAAGCAGATTATTAGATATCTTAAAGGCACTATTGGAATGAGCTTGTTGTATCCAAAAATCAGACAATTTCCCATGATGAGTTATTCGGATGCTGACTATGCCGGTTGTAGAGTGGATAGGAATAGCACTAGTGGTACTTGTCAATTTCTAGAAAATTGTCTTATTTTATGGTCTTCCAAGAAACAAAATTTAGTAGCCCTCTCAACCGCTGAGGCGAAATATGTATCGGTCGGGGCTTGTTGTGCACAAGTTCTATGGATGAAACATACTCTCCTTGACTATAATTTGCATTATGACCATATTAAAATATTTTGTGATAATATTAGCACCATTCATATGACCAAAAATGCAAATCAACATAACAAGACCAAGCACATAGATATTCGATATCACTATCTTAGATATCACTATGAGAAAGGCGATATTGAAATTGATTACGTTTCCACCAATTTTTAACTTGCAGACATTTTTACTAAACTACTAGATTATAATAGATTTTCATTTATTTGTGGTGAGTTAACTGTTAGTATTATTGATTCATAAGTTTTGAAAATGTTTTCAAATTTTATATGTATTTTTAAAATTACTATCTCTTTTATGTTGATGTCTTTACCCTTTTTTTGATGCATGACAAAAAAAGGGAGAGATATTTGAGTTATTAAGTTATTTTGGTATTCTATACCATTCTAACATGCTTATATATTATAGTTGGAGGAAGGAGGATTTGAAGGATGGTAGGCTATATATGCATATTATTTTACATTGATATCATCTTTATATATGCATATATGTGTGACTTGCTTTTATTGTCAAATCCATTTAAAGTCATAATATTTTCTTGTACTTGATAGATAGCATAACTTGAGGGGGAGCTTTTCAAACTCTTTCCTATCTTTTATTTTAAATAACTCACATGTTTTGTCATCATCAAAAAGGGGGAGATTGTTCGCCCGAGGTTACAATCACCTGGATTTATGGTTTTGATGATAACAAAACATATGTGGTTATTTGTACTAATCAAGTCCAAGTGTTTAAGTTTATCTTAGGGTTCTAAAGATTTAAGGAGTTTTCTTCCTCTAAAGGAAAGTGTTGGAGACTCAAGAACACTCAAATACGGGATCAAAGCTCAAAGCACTCAACATCGCTAATGGAGAGTCCCGGTTGAAGATCTTGTAGTCACCTAGAGGTTTATAAGATATTAGTTTGTTAAAGTGTAGAATATAATAGTAATGCTCAAGAAGTTACATACACAAAATAGACGATTTCGAAAAATATAAGTTTTTGTAATATCGATATTTTGCATGTTTGATTTTGATACATGTCTCATAATTTTTTCAAAATTTTATAACAAGTTTAGAACATGTATTTCATCACTTATACATTGCTACATTACCTTTAAACCAATACAAAATATTTTGAAAATTGTTTGAAATTTAAAATTCATATAGAAAACTATTTCAGGCCAGAATGGTCGACCGGACGGTCGATCAGTGACCGTTTCAGGCCAAAATGGTCGACCGCCCGGTCGATCAGTGACCGTTTCAGGCCAAAATGGTCGACCGCCCGGTCGATCGGGCCTTTAGCCAAGGGGCGTGCACATTTGTACACGTTGTCGATCGACCGCTAACCATTGCGGTCGACCGATCAGTCGACCGACTGAGAGACCCTAACTCTCAGTTGGGTCAGTCGACCGGGTCGACCGACCGACAGTTTAAGTTTCCAACTTGAACTGCCGAGCGGTTGACTTCTCAGCCGACCGGAGCCAACGGCTCTTTTACGGATGACCTGTCGGTCAATCGGCTGGTCGACCGACAGGCTATCAGATGGCCATAACGGCTAGTTTTTGAATCTGTTTTGTTTTTAGTAGATTCCAATGGGCATTTTTTATTTTCAAGTGTCTAAACACACCCCAAATGACCTGGTATGATTTATAAACGATATTTATTCATTGCCTATATATATATGGGTCATTGGTTTTGATTTTAGACAAGAAAAATACACAAGTTTTCAAGTTTTCAAGTTTGTTTCAAAAGAGAAAAAATTTTCTAGCTTTCAATCTCTAAGTTCTTTCTTTCCAAAGCTATTTTAAGTTGGTTTTAAAACTTCTCTATTCTTTCTAACTGAATTTCATCTCTCACTTAACTTCTTGAGCAACACTTCATATTCTACTCTATAGAAAGTTGTAAGAGAGAGTGATTGTGATCTTGTTAGATCACCAAGTGCTTTGTAACCTCAATTGGTTTTGTGTTATCTCTCGTATAGAGGGTTGAGTTGTTGGAGTTGTGTACTTCGGTCTTGTGTAGACCAAGTTGTAATTCCTTTGTGTAAGATCCCTTTGTGGAAGATCCCTTAGAGAAATCCTTCATAGTGGTGAAGGCAAGGACGTAGAGCAGTGGTTCGAACCTTGGAACAAATTTCTTTGTGTTTGCGATTGTTTATATCTTACTCTCTATTGTTTTTCATTTTTCATACTTGTATAATTGTTCATCTTGCATTCTATAATTGCTTTCATTCCATTACTTTCATTATCAGTCAATACTTATCTCAATAAGGAGGCAATTAAGCACCTCAACTCATTATTTAGAGGAATTAAAGAGGAGAAGTTTTAGAGCCCTTCACGGGGAATTAAGCTTCAATTCTTATTTTGAGTGACCGTTTGCATAATTCATCATAAGTAGTTTTAAAATTACATTTGATTAGCAAAACACCTATTCACCCCCTAGGTGTATTTCACAATTTTCATTTCTTTTCTTTTTCCTCTTCAGCTGGGGTTGGCAACCCCAGACGAAGAATAGTTTGATATTTTTTTCTTTTCCTATTTCCTTGGGGCTTGGAGAAATGCAGAAAATCCATTAAAATTTTTGGTACATCTTACGAGCTACTAAGTAAAAGATAAATAATCCAATTTATAACAAAGTGACTGTAGTTTGGTGGTTAGAAAGACCTGGGCTCGTACCTCAGCAACCACATTTAGTTTTTTTTTAAATCTATTTTTCCTTGGGGTTCCTCGGACGAAGGAAAAAAATGGAGATGCTGGGGATCAAACCCTGTACCTCTCATGCAAATAACCGCCTTGCCGTCTGAGCTAATTGAGCTATTGTAAATATTTAAGTATAAATGTGTTTTAGTAAATTTTGAGTTATTCTTGATTCGAGATTGGCAACCACGAACAATATATATATATATATATATATATATATATATATATATATATATATATATATATATATATATATATATATATATATATAGGGGTTACTGTACCTCAGCCGGCGGTGACATGGCCGAATATATGCCACATATTGGTCGCAGAGTGTAGACGCCAAAAAAATCAAACAAATCCCGCCTAAAGAATCGTCAATCAAATTGACCAAAATACCCCTTTTTACTTCTAAACTAGAAAAAACTCATCCACAGCAAAATTTTTCCTAAAATATTTTTAATTTACAGAGAATTTTCTGTTGAATATATCTACAGTTACAAAATTCCTAATTCTACTACATCGAAATTATAATGAAAAAAAATGGATCAAGATAATGAGAAATAAACAGCAGCAGTGAAAAGTAAAAAACATGCGTGAAACATAAAAAAACTGTTATTTTTTATATAATTTTTTTATTATTTTATTTCGTGTTATTTTCAATTCATATAGGTTTAATAAAAGAAACTGAAATGAATAGAAAAAATGAAATTTAATGTGAGGCAGTCGTATATTGTTTTTTCTATTACAAATGTACAGTGTAAAAAAATAATGAAATACAATGGTTAATTATTTTGCAGATATTTTATAAATCAGATATTCCCGTAACTGCCACAATATTTGCAGATTGGTTGGATAATATTCCATCTAATTTTAAAATTAACTGCAAATATGGTCGGTCAAGGTACTAAAAAATTGCTTTATTCTTAATGTATATTATAAATTGGATTCAGGTCGCAGTACACATACATTCAAAACTATAATCAAAAAATATATATAACTTTTAATTTTATATCACGACTACGACCTTAGTCGCATTCCTTATTCGCATAGAAATAACAGACGAAACATGCTATCGTTCAGCACTGCGATCACAGTCGTTATCTTTTTTCGCATGCGTTATGTAACAGAATTTTGATCGTTTTCAAAGTCTGCGATCATAGTCGCAGTCATAGTACAAAAATTTTCGATCACTGCGACCATGGTCGCAAACTTAATATATATAACTTTCAATTTGATATCACGACTGCGACCCTATTCGCATTCCTTATTCGCATAGAAATAACAGACGAAACATGCTATCGTTCAGCACTGCGACCACAGTCGCTGTCTTTTTTCGCATGCCTTATGTAACAGAATTTTGATCATTTTACAAAGTAGATTAGCCCTGCGACCGTGAGATCAGTCCGTGTATATCACATCTTATAAAATACTATATTAATTACTCTGAATTAATTGAAGTAATTAATATTCTATCTACCGTAATACAATAACAATCTCGAAAAAAGAGATGCACTAATATTAATCTCGATAAAGGAAAGATGTGCACCATACGTAATCTAAATATATAGGAAAAATATTCTATAAAAAGTTAATTTTTAGTTCACATAATAAACCTCTGGAAAAAAGGAACTCTTCGGATTCTCCCACCATAACTGCTTCAATTAAATATTTAATTTTTTTACCACTTCTTCGAATACTTAACCAGCACCTATAACAATTATTATTACTATTCATGTTGTTTCACATTATTGACCTTTTTATAGTGCTTGTAACTAATATATTATCTCATATCTAAAAATGATATTTGTGCTCTTCGTTTTCAATTTGATTTCAAAACTTTCAGAAAATAATGTCTTCCCCATCTTCTTCCTCTGAGCACTCAGATTTCAACTTCAATCATTCTCCTACCGATCCTCTTTCTTCAGAGTATTCTAGTGAATCTGATAGCAGTCTGGACTTCACTCCTTTTGACTATCTCACTACATCAAATAATATTTTATCTGATCCTCCTCTTCATGAGGATGATGAAGTTTTCATGGGGCTTAGTGAGGAGGAACTTATTCCTCTGCCACTTTGCAGAGATATACTTGATGAAAGCATGTCCTCTGATGCTGGAGGATCGCTTTCTTTGAGCATATCTTTTACAGGTTCTTCTCGACACGGATCGGAAGAAGAGCTTGATAGAGACGATCCATTTTGAAAGTTTATCGATGAACCAAAGCACCCTCAAAAAGAGGAAGAAACTGAGTACTGCGAGCCGGACGACGAGGGAAAAGATAAGGAAATAAGTGATGAACAGGAAGACGAGGAGAATGAAGACGACGAATCTGCTTATGATGGTGATGACGACGAGGATTAGGATTTCCTGATCTTTTGATATTCAACGTTATTTTGTCTTCTTTTAAGAGCTTTTAATGCACTTTTTTTGTAAGGTCTCTTTCTGACCATATTATGTTATAAATAAAATTTACTTCTATCTGTAAAATAATCTTTCATCTTTTTAAAATACATATAAAGTATGCTGTATAGTTATTATTTCTGCATCTTATCTGCGATAATGGTCGCAGTACTCAGATAATAATTACATATGAAACTGTGACCACGGTCGCTGTCCAGTCATAAATAGTTTAATCGCTTTGCATTCAATAAAGTTAATAACAGCGACCATGGTCGCAATCCAAAATTAAACTATATAACAGATGATACTGCGAACATAATCGCAATCCTCTCAAATCAGTATATTTCATTGTATATCACAAATTATAAAACTGCGACTGCAGCCCTTCAGCACTGCGATCATAGTCGCAGTCCTTATTCGTATGCAATATGTAAAAAAAAATTCATAGTTTATGGGCGGCTGAGACAACAGTCACAGTGAAGAATAAATATATAAAATCATACGTAAACTGCGACTATAGTATCAGTCCTTAATCACCGTTATTACATCTAACCTAACAAAAAAAATCATCCACCAAATGCTGTCGTAAGCACTGCGACCATAGTCGCAGTCCTTGATCGCATGTAATATGTAAAAAAAATAATAATAATAGTTTATAGGCGGCTGAGACAACAGTAACAGTGAAGAACAAATATATAAAATAATACGTAAACTGCGACTATAGTATCAATTCTTAGTCACCGTTATTACATTTAACCTAGCAAAACAATCATCCACGACATGCTGTCGTTAAGCACTGCGATCATAATCGCAGTCCTTGTTCGCATGCAATATGTAAAAAATAATAATAATAATTTATAACTGTAGACTGCGACAAAGGGTGCTTTTAAAACTACTGAGAAATTATTTTATTGACCACTACAAGCTTAGGCGCATTCCTAAAATATATAATATCTGCATAAATTTTTTTTTTAAAACTATTGAGAAATTATTTTATTGACCACTACGAGCTTAGGCGCATTCCTAAAATATATAAAACCTAGCAAAAAAAAGATTTAATAAAGAAGCATTCAAATTTGTTTCGTGATTTGATGAAGTTGCACTTGAAGAGACATGATTCATATTCAGTTGGTCGCAATTATAAAAGATAATTGTGACAATATTGACTAACGTCAGAAATATAAAAAAATAATAAACTATACAGATCCACTATCTTTTACCGCAGGGGCATTTAGTAATTTCAACTGTTTCAATAGGCGGGTCGTCCTTCCTAGTGTGACTAATAATGTGTCACGTCACCGCAGGCTGAGAGGGACTCTCAGCTGTCGGCTGATATACATATTTCTAATATATATATATATATATATATATATATATATATATAATATATATATATATATATATATATATGAGAAAAATGTATATCAGCCCGCGGGCTGAGAGTACTCTCTCAGCCTGCGGTGACGTGGCTCAATTTGTCACCTCACTGACTTGCGGCCCGCTTTTAGGGAGAAGTTAAATTACCAAATACCCCTTATGATAACTTTTCCTTATTGTTTATTATTATTTTTCTCCCCTTTTATTTTGCCGCTCTTTATAGGATATAAATTACTTTTCGCCTTATTTCTTTACCTCTTTTTTGAAAGATCTAGTTTCTCCTTTTCAGCCTGGGATAAATTTTTTTTGAAAATATAAAATCTTTTCAGATCAATGTTTTCAGCCTGCGATAAAATTCTACTTTATAGTTTATTTTTTTATATATAATGTAGTCAGAGTCTTTGGTCGCATTGTACATTTAAACTGCGACCTTAGTCAAAGACTTTGGTCGCAGTGTACATGGTTAAATGCGACCAAGGTCGCAGTGTTGTTATTGATAAAGATGGCCAGCAACTGCAATCTAAGGTTGCATTACATGGACTGCGACTTTGGTCGCAGTACGTTAAGTAAGTGTTTTCCTTTAGATTAACATGCATAGCGACCAAGGTCGACACTGCTGTTTTGGTTTAAGACTGCCGCCAGCAACTGCGACCAAGGTCGCCGTGTTGTTGTTTTATTAAGTGTTGTTTTGGATTAAGTCATTTTTTTGAATCTAAATGAAAAATGAAAAGTTGTCTGTTGTCTGATGCGACTTAGAGTCACTCCGTGAGACGCGACCTGTCATAAAGATTTTATGAGATCTTTTTAACGTCAAGTCTACGTTGACGAACCCGCACCATTCGTTGTTTCCTGAAGCTGTTGTCCACGCGTCGGCTCTTCATTGGGTTTAGGCGTTAATGTCTTTTAATGCCAAACCGGAGCTGGCGGTTGGAGACCATTAAGGCCGACGGTTCTGATTAATGAACCATTAATTATGGTTATTATGGGCTGGCTATAAATAGGGCTCACACTCTCCCTTTAACAGCCCATAATTAGACTGTTTTCATTTGAGAGCAATTGCTCTGAGAATTTTCGCTTTCTTCAGAGTCTCTAACAGGGGCCTGCCTCCATGGATGAAGATGACCCTATGCACGAAGATGACCCAGAGCTTGATTGTCCTTTTTCAGGTTCGCTGGGCCTCTGGGAGAATATTTTGACCGGTGAACTTGATCGATGTTCGTCCACAAGGGAAGAAGTCATGGTCCTCGTCGTCCACAAGAGAAGAAGTCATGGTCCTTGACGTCCACAGTTTTTTAATACACGGGGACCTCAATAACACCACTGCTCTTATTCAACAAGGGCTCTTTTAATGTTTAATCTTCTTTGTACTACTATATTGTAACACTCAATCTTATTGTATAAGAGAGCGTTTTGTATCATTTTCACATGCCTGGAGATAAATGCCTGGACATAAATAAAAAGACCTCAATAACACCACTGCTCTTAGTCAACAATGGCTCTTTTTGATGTTTAGTTTTCTTTGTACTGCTATATTGTAACACTCAATCTTATTGTATAAGAGATCGTTTTGTATCATTTTCACATGCCTGGAGATAAATGCGTGGACATAAATAAAAAGCATACTTGTTTTTTAATAAACTACGACCTTTGGTCGCAGTCATGCATTGCAAACAAAACAACTTGAACCAGAGACGACACTGCGACCAAGGTCGCATAAGACTACTGTGCAAACAGAAACAACTGCGACCAGGGTCGACATTGCGACCAAAAACTGCGACTAAGCAACTGCTGCGGTGACGTGTCACCTCGTCGCAGTGTTGTTGTTGATTAAGACTAAAGACCAGCAACTGCGACCAAGATTGCAGATTATTTTTTTAAGACTGCGGCCATCAACTGCGACCAAGGTCGCAGTGTTGTTGTTGATTATTTATAAAGACCACCAACTGCGACCAAGGTCGCAGTGATGTTGTTGATTAAGAGTAAAGACCAGCAACTGCGACCAAGGTCGTTGTGTATTTTATTAAGACTAAACACCAACAACTGCGATCAAGGTCGCAGTTTATTTTATTAGACTACGGTCAGAAACTGCGACCAAGGTAGCAGTGTTGTTGTTGATTAAGACTAAAGTCCAGCAACTGCGACCAAGGTCGCAGTGTATTTATTAAGTCTGCGTCCATGGTCGCAATATTTCAACCAATACATAGTAGTAAAAAATGTAATTCACACAATTAAGTTTAGAAAACAGATTTATATATATTTAAAAAGAAAAACAAAATACAATTTTTTAACTTCTAATCGTCGTCATCACCATCGTAATCAGATTCGTCGTCAAGAGTCATGCTTTCGTCTTCTGTCTCTTCCTCCTCTTCAGGTACAGTCTCATCGTCGCTTTCTTTCTCTTCATGTTTGTGTTTTGGTTCATCAATGAACTCCCAGAAAGGGTCGTCTGTATCAAGCTCAGATTCTGACCCGTAGCGAGACATTGTTTCAGAACTAAACATAAAATCATCATTTGATGATTGGCTTCTTTCCGGTGAAGACGGTGGTGATGGTGAAGACATTGTTTGAATGTATTGGCTTCTTTCCGGTGAAGACGGTGGTGATGGTGAAGACATTTTTTGAATGTATTTTCCGAACAGTGAGAGTAATGAGTTTGAGCAAAAATAACTTAGTATGTTTTTAATCCTTTGCTCATGACCCTTTATATATTTTTAATCCCGGAATTCCAAAAGGTTTAAGCTCTCGGACCACGTGAATATCTCTCAAATATATTTTCTATCTTTTCCCAAAAATTGTATACTTCCTAGGTGACTGTTCAGTTATCCAAAACAGTTTAAAAGTTAATGCACTATAACTTTAAATTACTTTGAACTCCAAAACAGTACATTATTGCGACCAAAGTCGCATTGGGAACTGATAAATGATTAACTGCGACCATAAATTGCATCCGTAGTAGGATTGCGACTATGGTCGCAGTGTTTAAGTGCAGCAGTCGCAGTTTGAATATGTAATTAAAAGAGCTTATAAGTTAATATAGTGAGAAAGAGACTTTACAAAAAAAGAGAATTAAAAGCTTTTTAAAAGAAGACAAATTTGGTTGAATATCAGAAGATCAGGAAATCCTAATCCTCGTCATTATCACCATCATAAGCAGATTCGTCGTCTTCATTCTCCTGGTCTTCCTCTTCATCAGTTATTTCCTCATCATCTTCCTGTTTTTGAGATTTTTTTTTTCACCGATAAACACCCAGAATGGATCGTCTATATCAAGCTCTTCGTCTGACCTGCTGCGAGAAAGCGAGCCTACAGCATCAGAGGTCATGCTTTAATCAAGCATGTCTCCGTCAAGTGGCAGAGGAATAATGTCTTCCTCACTAACCCACATGAAAACTTCATCATCCTCTTGAATAGGAGGATCAGTTAATACATTATTTGATGTAGTTAGATAGTCAAAAGGGGTGAAGTCCAGATTGGTATCAGATTCACTAGAATATCCTGAGGAAAAAGGACCGGTGGGGGAACGATTGAAGTTGAAATCTACGTGATCAGAGGAAGAAGGTGGGGAAGACATGATTCAAGAATGAATTTTTTTAAAAAAGTTTTGTAATCAAATTGAAAAGGTAGAGCAAAAATATAGTTTGTAGGTATGAGATAATATATTAGTTACAAGCATTATATAAAGATAAATATTGTGGAAGAACATGAATAGTAACAATAATTGTTACAGGGGACGGTTGAGTATGGTTTAATACGTGAAGTACAAATTAACTTTTTATAGAATTGTTTGCCTATATCTTTAGATTACGTATGGTGCACATCTTTCCTTTCTCGGAGATTAACATTAGTGCGTCTCTTTTTTCTAGACTGTTGTTGTATCACGGTAGATATAATATTAATTACTTCTTTTACATAAGGATGAGAAAGAAGATTGCGAATTTGGTCGCAGTACCGAAGGAGGTCGCATTGCTATACGATAGCATTTTTTGTCTGGTATTCTTTATTCTGTATTAAGTCTGCGACCATGGAATGTTTTTTACTTTTCAATGCTAGAAGTCGCAGTCGTCATTTAAAAGGGGTATTTTTGTCATTTTGATTCACGATTGTTTAGGCAGGATTTTTTGATTTTTTTTGCGCCCACACTCTGCGACCGATGTGTGGCCTATATTCAGCCACGTCCCGCAGGCTGAGAAACTCTCTCAGCCTGCAGCCTGAGGTACAGTAAGCCCTATATATATATATATATATATATATATATATATATATATATATATATATATATATATATATATAATATATATATATATTCTTCATTCGGGGTTGCCAACTACGGACGAAGGAAAAAAGCAAAAAAAATGAAAATAGAGATGCAGTGGATCAAACCCAATATCTGGGAACAAAATTTTTGGAGATTATATGATTGATTAAGTATCTCATATATCGATTATGTTAATTTGATATTTAAAATCAGAGACCGTTACAGGAGGTCGGTTTTCTTCGTCCGGGTTTGCCAACCCCGAACGAAGAATTTTCATTTCTTTTCTTTTTCCTCTTCATCCGAGGTTGGCAACCTCAGACAAAAACTAGTTTGATTTTTTCTTTTTCCTCCCCTGGGGCTTGGAGAAATGTAGAAAATCCATACAAAATTTTGGTACATTTTACGAGCTACTAAGTAAAAGATAAGTAATCCAATTGATAACAAAGTGGTTGTAGTTTGGTGGTTAGACCTTCCACGTTGTGGCAGTGGAGACTTGGGCTCGTACCCTTGTGGCCACATTTAGGTTTTTTAAAAAAAAATTCTATTCTGGCCCCGGGCCGAAGGGAAAAATGGAGATGCGTAGGGGATCAAACCCTGTACATCTCATATGCAAAGCAAGCAGTTTGCCATCTGAGCTAATTGAGCTTTTGTAAACATATCAGTGTAAACGTATTTTAGTAAATTTTGAGCTATTCTTGATCTGAGATTGACAATCCCGAGCAAAAGAAAAAAAATATATATATTCTCCGTTTGGATTTGCCAACCACGGACGAAAGGGAAAAAAAGCAAATAAAAAAAGAAAAAATTGAAAATGGAGATATGGGGGATCAAAACCCTATACCTCTCACATGCAAAGTGAGCATTTTGCCATTTAAGCTAAGTGAGCTATTGTAAACATTTTGGTATGTGTATTATTAAATTTTAAGCTATTTTTGGTCCAAAGTTGACAATTTCGGAACAAAAAAAATTCTTTGTTCAAAGTGATCAACTCAGGACAGAGAAGAAAAATTAAAAAAAAAAAGATAATATTTCGGTAGATTTTGCCTAGGACGAAAAAAATCAACTATCTGTCTACATAAGCTGTCAAGTTGACTAGGAGGAACGACTCGCTGCCGACGTGACATGTTAGAGATCGATTTTTGAAAATATTTTCGAGAGATGTTAGTTTTCTGAAATTATTTTTAAAAAGTGATTTTAAAAAAAAAATTGCCCTTTTTTACTAGGTTGATTAGAGAGATACATGCTTGTCCCATGCACAAAATCTCTACCCAAATAAATGAATTACCGTTATATTATAAACAAAGAATAAACAAATATAATTTATTTTTTTCTTTTATTAGAAACCCTCCAGTCCAAAGAGCACCCCGGCATGCTTCTCCCCACCATCCTTCACAAAGTACAGATCCCTCATCTTCAAGAACGCCTGCCACGTCAGCAGGCTATCTGACCCGGCCTGGTGGCACCGGCCCACGGCCCGGTCCACCTTCAGCGCGCCCGCCACCCGATCCAACCCGCCGAAAAGCCCGTCGCAGTTCCTCATCATGTGCTTCATGTCAAAAAACCCGTCTGCCCAAAGTAAACCCTGATCAGCCCCATGAAATCCCCTAAATTCCTGGGCAATTTTCGGCAAGTCAAGATTTTGATCAAGTAGGCGAAATCGTAGGCGCTGTGGAAAGTGATCCAGCTGACGGAGTCGTTGAGAAGCAGTCCTGACGCCATCAACAGAACGGCGAAGTCTCTGGAGTCGATGCCATTGACTTTATTCTTGTCAAAATCGATGCCGTTGGTCTTGAGAAGCTGGATCGAATCCGGGGAATAGAGGTCACGGTCTATGTCGAAGTCCTTGAAATTGAACTCCCAGATATAGCGGGCGCCGTCGCCGGATCCTAAGTCGGGGAGGTTGCCGGCGGAGTCTGAGAGAGTGAGACCAAGCTGGATGAGGTTGAGAGAGTCCACGTTCGACTTGAGTGCGCTGTAACGCTCGGAGGGGGTCAGGAGGTGGTGGTGCTTGCGAGGGCGGTGAATGACACCGGGGAACTCTGTGTCCATGGCGGCGAAGGGGAAGCGGTCGACGCAGTCGCGGATGAGAGCGAACTCCGACTCCAGGTTGTGGGCCCAGACGGGACGGATCCGGATCGAGGGCATCGTGATCCGATCGGGGGTTTGTTTTGGTTCTTTGTTTCGGCCTTCGTCTTCCATGGATTGATGGGGGTGTTGGGAGGCGGTCGGGCTTTATAGGAGAAGGGGAAAAAGGAATGTTTTTGGGAAGAGAGAGAGAAGGAGCAGACGTGGGGCCCGCAGGCCGCCGGGCGTTTCAAGTCTGCGTGGAGATTCGTGTGGGGTGAGATTGGATGGGCGCTTGGTCGAGTCACA
Source organism: Agave tequilana (assembly GCA_038442645.1). Lineage (NCBI taxonomy): Eukaryota > Viridiplantae > Streptophyta > Magnoliopsida > Asparagales > Asparagaceae > Agave > Agave tequilana. The sequence continues at coordinate 60,354 of JAVJIF010033994.1, forward strand.
GGGTGTTCTGGTCCGTTGAAAACGTTTGGGAAAAGGGATGAGCTTCGGGGATCGTGGTGGGGTCTTGAACGTGGAAACCGTGTGCGAAATTACAAGGTTGCTGTTTCCTTCTTTATTTTTTTAATTATTTAATTTTTTTATTGGGGGTGACTTTGGACCGACTTCTGAGATTTACATGGTTTTTTTATTGTCGCACGAATAATTCGGACGGAAAGATTCTGATTAAATTCGTGATTTTTTTATATATAATAAAATATGGACTCTCTGTGACTCACTCTCATCTCTTTGCCAACGGGTCATGTGTCACTAGCAATCTGTGATTCTTTAATTTGAGTTTGCTTACATGTATACTCTCCAAAATATGCCTCGAAAACTTAACATTTTCTCAAATGTCCCTGTTTGAAATTACACAATCTTAAGCTATGATATCTTCGCGATATATTCATCCCAAGGTGGACAACGAAATAAACAAGTTTTTTTAACTACAGAGAGAGACATTTTGAATTTGACAAGGTCTGTTTGGTTGTTGTAACTGGCCGTAATTCGTAGTTGTAATTGGTAAAGTCTTTTATAATTATAAATGAGTTACATGTAAGTAAATTTTACGGTATTTGGTTGGTAATATAAAATTGTAAAGTGGGAAAGTGTATTGTACTTACGGTGTTTGGTTGTCGTAATGCATAAGTCGTAAGTGAAAAAGTTGATCACAAAATTAACTATTCGTTGATTTTAAAAGTTTTAATACTGCAAATAAATATTAAAAAAGTTAAATATTAAAATTTTTAATATTAATATAAAAAATATTACAAATTTGTATGACCACAAAATTAACTGTAACTGGGCTGTAAGTGAGTGATAACTGGGTTGTAAGTGAGTATTATTTGAGTTATGTAAGTTTTTTATGAATTACGGTGCAAACAAACGCCGTAGTTGTAACTGGATAGTAAGTCATTTACGAATTACAGAATTTTACGCGAAACAAACGGCCCCAATCGATCGAACCTTGTAACGATCTTGTCAATTCAGTTTCTATTGGGCTCAGGACAATTAATGTTGGCCACTATGATCTATTTGGACCAAATCCAACTGAATTAGGACCAGAGCTACCAAAATTAATAGTTAAAGAGGAAAAAAAAAAGAAAATTTATCAGAACATAAAAAGAACAAAAAGTACAGCAACAATAATTGAATTTTATAAACATAACTGAAGTGAACTAGTCAATTTTTTTCTTTATGTTGTACATCAGGACAATACTCAGCGTACTGGTTAACCTTTAGCAACAAGTTAATAAGATTAAATAAATATAATATAAGTATTATTTTAAGATCCTTTTTTACTACTACAATAGTGGGTTGGATATTTGTTTTATTAACTAGTTTTATTTCTGAAATTAATATGGTTAAATTATTTATGTTTTCAATTCAAATAGATTACCACTACATTTGAACTATTTCTAAGTTGGATCTGCACCCTATTTAATTAATAAAAATTAATCTCCATTGGTTATCAGAAGATTCACAAGGATAAATGATCCTCACATTAATTATTATGGTTTGTCCATTTTAGATATTTGACTTTAGTTTGAGACTTTCTTCAATACCTCGTGTTGCTGTCCAATCCTCATGTAATAGCAAATATGAAGAGATTATCAAAATGAAATTTGTTAATAAAGGATATATGTATAGTAAATGGTATTATCAAGTTATTCATTAATTTTACTTGCGATATATTAGAGATTATATATTATATACGAGTACTCGAATAAGAGATATACATGTTAATTCTATGTTTAAGTTGCATGCTATAATTAGTTCGAGTTCTTTTAGAATATCTTACTACCCTTGTATTGAATTCTAATTTATTCTGTTATAAATCTAGCTAGATTATGTTGGTTTTATCAACTGAAACTAATTAAGCAAGATCCCTATTTATTATGCATATCCTAATTTAAAATCAGTCAATTCAAATCTGTATTCTTAAACCTTTCATGTTGACAAAACTATAGAATACAGAATACATGGTAGCATTTTCGGACATTATGGATAACTTAGATATTAAACCAAATAGATTATAGGCATACCAACTTAGGATTGATTTATGACAATGATATATCTATTCTCTAAACTTAAATGTCAAATGTACTAGATATTGACTTTTTAAGATCTCAAATTCAATAGGATAAGGGGATAAATCATTTTCTCAACATTTCGTACATTTGGTGGTTAAATAAGGAAGGGTACTCAATGTAATTTTGTAATTAAAGAACACGAAGAGCAGAAAATCTCCTACCTGAGTTACGCCGACCTAACCAATTGGACTGGTAAATTTGAGATTTTGACTAACTCAATAATTTTAGGATCTTTTATTAAATATCTCATCGGCCTATGTTATCCATAATCTTAAAATGATGATGTTATCTAGGCTATAATTCTAACATACACACCAATATTTGGACATACTTGAATATAACTAGGATTAACACTGATTACGTATTATAATTGGATCGAGTTTTAGGTATCTTCTATGTGAAAATTCACCTAGAGGGGGGGGGGTGAATAGGTGATATAGCTAATCTATGAACTCAATGCGGAATTTAAAAACTTAATGCAATACACTCAAGTGCAATCAACAAGTGATGCACACACAACCAAGCCAAGCAATTATGAATGCACAAAATGAATAGCTGCAAGGCACAAAGTAAAGAGAGAGATAGAGAGAGAGTCAATGAATCAAGCGCAAACAACAAGATATGTTTCGAGGTTCGAGCACCCAGCTCTACATCCCCGCCTTCGACACACGAAGGATTTCTAATCCACTAGCTAGTCCACAAAGAACTCTCACAAAGAGTACCCAACTCCTCTCTTTACAATCACAACCTCCTCCTTGAGGCAAACTCCAAACCCACAATCTATCACCTCACAACTTGAGGAATTAGCACAAAGCAAATAAGGATCACCTCACAACTTGAGGGATACAACCCAAGGCACAAAGCCAAGCAAAGATTGGGTTACAACTTGGTGGTCTAAACAACAACCACAAACAATCTCTTTCTCCCACACAAAGATCCTATAGAATAAGAAAGTAGATGTAGCTCAAGTGTGGAGAAAACCAATGGAATGGAAATCAAAATCACAAAGAAAATCCTTGGGAAAAACTGAAACCAAGATATAGAAGTTGAATCAAACTCTTTTTTCCCAAAAACCCTTTTCTTTGATTTTCCAAACCCTAGCAAAAACACCAAATAAATTGTTCAATTTGAATCCAAAAACTTCTTTTGATTGCTGTGAAAACACCAGAGAGTAAGGAAAAATTCGCACAAAAAATCTTAGGGAAAACTGGCCATTAATGGGGTATTTATAGCCCCCAGAAAAATATAGCCGTTGGCAGCAGAAACTGCCAAAAATGCACTACCGGTCGACCGGCCGGTCGACCGTCCAACGGTCAAATTTTGCCCGTTGCCAGCTACCGGTCGACCGCCCGGTCAACCTAAACAAACAGAGACTAGCCTGCATGCAGTCGGTCGACCCGAACGGTCGGCCGGCCCAATAGGCAGCCAGCGTGCACGTATCCGTGCACGTCGGTCGACCCTAACGGTCGACCGGCTACTTGGTGCGGCCGACCGTTAGGGTCGACTGACCTAGCCTGGCAGAGGCTGTTCTGGTCAGCAAAAACATGTAATTTTAATCCCAAAAATTCCCATTAAATCTCTAAAAATCCACAAAAATAGTTTTGACAATTTGCATTGATATATAAACATATAATAAAAGTTTTGACTTAAATATCAAGCAATTAAAACTATTTTTGTATCTTATAATATTTTCTAAAAACCAAAAACTGTATTTTCTAAAACTTAGATTTTTGAATAGAAAATACATTTTGTCCAAAACTTATCTAAATACAAAAACATGATATTTAAACATTTTGAAGCGTGATGCATATGGATAGAAATCCAACATACATGAAACATATACATATCATAGTTTTTGTCCTTAATTCCAAAATTATGTTTTGTTAGAAATACCAAAACATAAAACACATGAAATAGACTATTAAACTAAGTTTGTTTAAATAGTTGAAGCATGCATGTATATAGAACAAATCTAATATACACTAAACCATGTAAACTTGTTTTGATCTATCTATTCATGAAACCAAGATCGGTTAAACCAAAAACGGAAAACCGAAAACCAATATTTAAAACATGAAACGTGTGTGTTGTGAACTTGAGCATATCATACTATTCTAATCTTTACAATTTGGATCTAAACACAAAACTAAATTATGGTACCGTTGTCTTCTTGTAGAGCGCAATCTCCAAGCCGACTCGATCCAAAACTCCTTGATCCACCGAGCAAGTGCTATATATGATCTTTGACGCTCGGGCTCTTGAATCAACATGTGAAAACTTTCAAATCATCTTGTTGAAGCTAATCACCTACTAATAACTTGATTAATGATCTGAAATTAAAATCATAAGATTATTAGTATACATAACTACATGAGTTAATCATCATCAAAACTAGAGTGGAAAGCCTCTGGGCCAACAATCTCCCCCTTTTTGATGATGACAAAACTCATGGAGTTATATATGCATGGATTAAAGTTAAGCTTCAAAGAAGCTCCCCGTAACTCATGCATAACCAAATAAACATAATGAATATGCAATGAAGGCTCTTAAAATATAAAAACATAAATGCACATATATATGCATAAACAATAAAAGGTTCTAGATACCAATGAAATGTTTAAAACAAAACATGCTCTAGAAACCAATTAAAATTAAACTAAATTAAACTTAATATATGCAAAACATAAACATGCATATATAAACCAAAATCTTTCTCCCCCTTTTTGTCAATCATCAACAAAGGGGTAAACAATCAAAACAAAACAAAATCTTCTCCCCCTTTTTAATACAAAGAAACAATCAATAAGGGTAAAAGTAGAAGCAAATCAATAAACTTTTCTCCCCCTTTTTGTTCGAAATAATGAATCAATGAGGGGTTAAAAGCAATAAAATAATGTTCTCCCCTTTTTGTCTAAAGCAAAAACAAAGTCAATTAGGGGTGACAATCAATTAAGGTACCAATTGAAAATATGTCAAAGAATAGCATCTTGATACTAATTGAAAGGAAACAAACAAAAACATATTGATACCAATTTTAAGCAAAACACATGAAAATCTTGATACCAATTGAAATTTAAACATAATAAATTTTGAATGTCTAAACAAAAATTTTGATACCAATTGTAAATGTTTTTCATTTTGAACATATGATACCAAATTTAAATTTTCAATCATAAAGTATGGGAGTACAAATACCAAGACAAAATCAAATTCTCTCCCCCTTTATGAAATACAAACTAAAACAATGCGTAGGCTTGATACCAATTTAAATCAATTGAAACAAAATTGAAGCTCAAGCTTAGCATAAACACAAACATATATATGTATGAAAAATAGATACCAATTGAAATTGATATTCTTTGAAATTGAAAGCATACATACATACAAAATATATATGAGTATACAAGAAATGTCAAGATTGATACCAATTGAAAGAATTCAATGATACCAATTGAAACAACAATAAGATCAAATGTATATCTCATATAACTATACCTCCCAATCATGGTTCCAGTTTTAAATGATTTTCATTTTTAAAGCATACATGAACATGATCTCCCATCCAACATCCTATAGAAGGTAGGGTTTTCAAAAAAAATAGGTTTGAAAATGTAGTATGTTTGAAAATCTCTACCATAGTGAAGAATACGAACTAGTTATAGGAATAACTTTTAAAACTAGTACGAAATCCTTCAAGTAAGGAATAAAACAAAATTGTTTTTCATGAAACACATGTACATCACATGATCACTAGACACTCAAAGTCCATAAAGCCCATATCATAGTCTCATGAAAACAAATCATGAGTAAACTAATAAAGTGAGTGTACAAGTAAAATTGACACATATCGACATGAAAATATTCATTAAGCTTGTATGAAATTCCTTGAAAACATGAAAACATGAAAAACTAGATTTTCATTACCAATAGAAATTATCAAAAAACATGAAAATCATCAAAACGATTTAAACTTCAAGGCATATGTATGTCATGTACAAACTAAAGTATACATACATATCCTAAACATAATGAGTCCACAAAAGTATATGCATGAAGGCACGTGGCTCAAGGATGTACATGTATAATCAATAGTTTGGACAAGATAGACATATACATGAAGTTAAAACACATGATAATAAAACATGTTCAAAATGAGGAATACAAGTTAGAATGCATGAATCATCAAAACTAGACTATACTAGCACATCTAATGGGTACAAATAAGCATCCAAGCACAAACATATATAAAGATTTATTTGTGTCCCACTACATGTACAAGTATAAATTCTAGTCTTAATGAAAACTAACATCTAAACAAGTAATCAAATCATTAAGCACAAAACGGGATATAAATCAACATGAAAGACATAAAATGATCATGAAGAAAATTCACATGCTATTAGAATCATGAAATACATAATAGCTAAACAAATAGTGAGAACACAACATATGGGTCCATATAAACATGGGTGATCTCAAAAGTTATACATGCATGTCAATGATCTAAGAATCATGGTATTTAACATAATAAACTCTAAACATCAAAAACATGGGATATCAAAACAAGAATCATAAAACATCCATATGATCATTATGAAGATGCATGTGCATTAGATCTAGGGCATACATATTAGTTTAAACAAGGTGAGAACACTAAATATAGATCCATATAAAACATGGGTGTCTCAAGTAATTAAACATGTATAACACTAATCTAATGATCATGGCATAATCATAATAATCAACAAACATTAAAACATGCTATAAACAATAATATGAAAAGCATGCAAATAAAAACGGGAGTTAGAGAATGATACCAAAACCGATGAAGGCACCTCTCTAGTTCTCCAAACCAATGGTGGTCCTCTCCACCAAACCCCTTTGAGAGTGAAGCATCCAAATGGTTCTCTTTTAGGCTTAGAACGCATCCACCTCAAGGCACCAATACTCTCACGTGATGCGAGAGTTCCCACCTACATCAAAAATCAAGGAGGTGGTTTTTGGTACCCATTTTCTTTTGGGTCTATAGGGGTTAGTATCTTTTCTAACCCAAACAAGATTAGTTGCTAAATTTTCATGATAAACACGATCATAACAAAATCTAGCAAGGTGGCCTTTTCGACCACAATGTGTACACATGAGCATACATGTAATGGTGGTGACCGTGGGAAGCATGTGTATGCCGTGGAGGGTGTACATGTAAAGATGAAACTTGTTTCTTGCGAACCAAGGTTTCCAAGCGTGTATGATTCAAAGTACATTGGCTCAAAGTGGAGCCCAAACATTCAACACTTTTCTTCAAAACATTTATATCTTTTTCAATACTTGAAGATAAGGTGGAGCATGCAATAGGTGTGCTAGAAGTGGAAGCTACACTATCATGGCACACATGAGAATCTATATCAATTTTCAAAGATTCATTTTTCTTTAAAACTAAATTCAATTCTTTAGTAATGAAATCAATTTCATTTTTCAAAACAAGGTTATCTTTTAAAACAAAATCCAATTTAGAAGATAAAACCTCATTGTTTTTCACAACATTATCACAATCATTTTTGCTTTTCAAAAATTCATTTTCCTTTAAAGCAAGTTCAAGTTGAGATTTAAGTGAGTCACGTTCACTTGTAATCTCTTTCTTTTCTTGCAAAATCAATTCAAAATTAGAACACAAATCCTTTAATTCATTTTTCAAAACAAGGTTGTCCTCTTTCAAAATATTGTGTTTTTTCAAGAAATTTTCAAGCTTTTGAGCAAGTTCCAAATTTTAAGATTGAACTTCCAAACATCCATAGCAATAGGAACTAGAACTATCATCTAATTGAGTGTCCGATTGTACCTCAAGGGAGTTATTCCCTTGGACCATGAGGCAATGCTCTTCGGACTTTTCTCTCTTAGATCTCCTCATCTTGTTGATAATCATTGGAAGCTCGGGAGACGTCAATAAGCTCCAAACTGCAAAAGTCGAGTCATAACGATCAAACACTGGTAAAAGATGTTCACTAAGAGATGCTCTAAGTGCTCTAAGTGCTAATGCATTAGCCTTTTTGTGTTTACTACTATTAGGGAAGGATTCTAAAGTGGAGGCTTGATAAACAAGATGACCTAGTGATTTTAAATGCCTACTCATATTGGCCTTCCAAGTATCAAGTCTAAAATGGTCAAACATAGGAGGGCTATCCATGAGTGCAAACTAAATGAGTGCAAATGAAAATGCAAATGAAGATTAGCAAACCAAGATCTCACTCCTAGGTGGTTAAACCTAAATGTCAAGAGCGAAGGCTCTGATACCAATTGAAAATTCACCTAGAGGGGGGTGAATAGGTGATATAGCTAATCTATGAACTCAATGCGGAATTTAAAAACTTAATGCAATACACTCAAGTGCAATCAACAAGTGATACACACATAACCAAGCCAAGCAATTATGAATGCACAAAATGAATAGTTGTAAGGCACAAAGTAAAGAGAGAGAGAGAGAGAGTCAATGGATCAAGCGCAAACAATAAGATATGTTTCGAGGTTCGAGCACCCAGCTCTACATCCCCGCCTTCGACACACGAAGGATTTCTAATCCACTAGCTAGTCCACAAAGAACTCTCACAAGGAGTACCCAACTCCTCTCTTTACAATCACAACCTCCTCCTTGAGGCAAACTCCAAACCCACAATCTATCACCACACAACTTGAGGGATTAGCACAAAGCAAATAAGGATCACCTCACAACTTGAAGGATACAACCCAAGGCACAAAGCCAAGCAAAGATTGGGTTACAACTTGGTGGTCTGAACAACAACCACAAACAATCTCTTTCTCTCACACAAAGATCCTATAGAATAAGAAAGTAGATGTAGCTCAAGTGTGAAGAAAACCAATGGAATGGAAATCAAAATCACAAAGAAAATCGTTGGGAAAAACTGAAACCAAGATATAGAAGTTGAATCAAAACTCTTTTTCCCAAAAACCCTTTTCTTTGATTTTTCAAACCCTAGCAAAAACACCAAATAAATTATTCAATTTGAATCCAAAAACTTCTTTTGATTGCTGTGAAAATACCAGAGAGTAAGGAAAAATTTGCACAAAAAATCTTAGAAAAACTGGCCATTAATGGGGTATTTATAGCCCCCAGAAAAATATAGCCATTGGCAGCAGAAACTGCCAAAAATGCACTGCCGGTCGACCGGCCGGTCGACCGTCTAACGGTCAAATTTTTCCCGTTGCCAGCTACCGGTCGACCGCCCGGTCGACCTAAACAAACAGAGACTAGCCTGCATGTAGTCGGTCGACCCGAACGGTCGGCCGGCCCAATAGGCAGCCAGCGTGCACGTATCCGTGCACGTCGGTCGACCCTGACGGTCAACCGGGTACTTGGTGCGGCCGACCGTTAGGGTCGACCGACCTAGCCTGGCAGAGGCTGTTCTGGTCAGCAAAAACATGTAATTTTAATCCCAAAAATTCCCATTAAATCTCTAAAAATCCACAAAAATGTTGGCCCAATGGCCTTCCACTCTAGTTTTGATGATGATCAACACTCATGTAGTTATGTTTACTAATATTCTTGTGTTTCTAAGTTTCAGATCATTAACAGGATATTAGTTGGTGATTAGCTTCAACAAGGAGTTTAGAAGCTATACATGGTGATTCCGGTGCCAAAGCTTAGAGATCCATTCAATTGCACTTGGAGAATCACGGAGTTTGGACCGAGTCTACTTGAAGATGGAAGATCGACAAGAAGACTTAGGTATCCTAGTTTAGATAGAGTTTTAGATCCATTTGTAAAGCTTAGTTTAGTTGATATGCTCAAGTGCACAAAACACACACATTTTATGATTTGATATTTGGTTTTTATGAATAGTTGATCAAAACAAGTTTACATATGGTATATGTATAGTAGATGTTTTCTATTTATACATACATGCTTTAACTTGGTAAACAAACTTATTTTGATATCCCTATTCATGTTCATGAAAAATCAAGTTTTGAGAAAAATACAAGTGTTGATTCTTGATTTTTTGAAAAGAAACAAAAGTAAATTTCATATGCTTGATATTTGAGTAGAAATGTTTATCACATGTTTAATATCAATGCAATATGTAAAACAAGTTTTATGGAAGTTTTGTAAAAGATAAAAATATTTTTAAAACAAGTTTTTATCAGATTTTCTGTTTCAGGCTTCAACCAAGTCGACTTGGTCCCTGACTAGTCGACTAGGTCAGAAGTCGGTCGACCGGGCCGGTCGACCGACGTGCACAAACCTGTGCACGTTTCTGGCACAATGGACGGTCGACCGTACCGTCGACCGGAGCAGTATATCTGCTCTCTGGTTTTCTGGGTCGACCGGACCGGTCGACCGCAGAAGAGAGCTTTGCTCTCTGTTTTGTTTCGGTCGACCGGGCCGGTCGACCGCTGTTGCCCAACGGTCATATTTCTGACCGTTGGCGGTCGACCGGACCGTTCGACCGGCAGTCTGTCAGACTGCCAGCTCAGCCTAACGGCTAGTTTTGTATAGGGGCTATATAAAACCCCATCTCTTTGGGGATTTTAACCAAGTTTTTCAAGAGAAAAATTTTCAGTTTTCTGAAGTGTTTAAAAGAGTTTTCAAAAGAGTTTTAAGTGCAAAAACTTCTCATCTTTATTGTTTTAGGGTTTTTGAAAAATCAAAGAAAAATAGGTTTTTGGGATTTTTGCTTAGATCTTCAATTCTATCATATTGCAAGTATTTTCCCAAAGATTTTTCTTTGTTGCTTGTTTCCAAAAACACTTGTTTTTCACACTTGAGCTATCTTCTATCCTAAACTATTAGGATCTTGTTTTTTGTGGAAAAAGATAAGAGAAAAAGAAAGAGAAGTGTTTGAGGTTGTTGGTTGTAAACCTCATTGTTGTAAACACCCTTATACTTGTGAATCCCTCTTCGTAGAGGTGATCGGGTGATTGAGTTGTGGATCCCTCTTAGGTAGAGGTGATAGTGTTTGGTTGTGAGCCTCTTCGGTAGAGGCGTTGTGGTTGGTTGTTGTATTGGCTACGGGCCTTACCCCTCAGTTGTAAGGTGGTTGTTTGAGAGAGGAGTTTGGTACTCCAGAGTTGTAAGAAATCCTCTTTGGTAGAGGTTCCCTCGGTGGGAGTTGAGATAGTGGAAATCCTACACGGTGGTGTAGGCGGGGATGTAGAGCAAGGTGCTCGAACCTCGAAACAAATCTTGGTGTTTGCGTTTTGATCCATTGTCTCTCTAACTCTCTCTCTTATTATTGTGCAAAGCATCATACTCATCATCATATCATACTTGCTTGTGTTGAGCATTGATTCATTCATATCTTATACATTGCTTGTGTTCCCTTGCATCTTTTATATTGCAATTCATTCTTATATGCTTGGCTTGATTGTGTGTATTTCATATTGCTTGGATTGCTTGTGTGTGTGTGCCTAACTTATACTCATCCAACAAGAGCTTCACATAGCACCTCAACCCATTTCAAGGGAATCAAGGGGAGTTAGTCCAGAGCCTCGCAAGGGGAATTCGGCTACACTTGTTGTATTGTATTAGTTTGTGCATAATTTGCATTAGCTTCCGCATTTAGCGCACTTAGTTTTGCATTTAGTTTTTTAGATTAGCACTAACATCTATTCACCCCCCCTCTAGGTGTTTTTCAATTGGTATCAGAGCTAGTGCTCCTGATACTTAGGCTTAACATCCTAGGAGTGATCTATTTGCTTGCTAATCTCATTGCATTTGTTTGTTTGCACATTCATATATAGTTTACCATGGACTTCATGACCCCTCCTACCTTTGACCCTTCCAACATTGATGTTTGGAAGTATAGGATGTCCATGTACCTAAAGACCCTAGGTTTGCATGTCTTCCTTGCCGCCACCAAGAGATGTTATCTTGGTGATGGTAATCATATAGGGGCCAATGCACAAGCCCTAGAGGCCATTAGAAGCACTTTATCTAAAGATTATCTTTTACGTGTTTCTAACCTTGATTCCGCCTTTGCAGTGTGAAACAAATTGACAACCACCACCACCTCGGAGCTTCAAGTTCAAATTCAAGAAGAGGAATCTAGCGGAGAATCCGAGGCACAACAATGCTATATGGTCCAAGGGAATGACTCCCTTGAGGTACACTCGGAAACTCCATTAGATAGTGATGATGATGCTAGTTCTTCAAATGATCATATTGATGCCCATGCTTTGAATGAAGAACTTTCCATTGTTTGTGAAAAACTAATTGAAAAATATAAGATTTTGAAAAAGAAAGTCTAGAAATTGAAAAGGAAAATAAGTGTTTGCATTCTAGACTTGATTGTGTTTTGCAAGAAAAGGTTGAGGTCTATAATGAAAGGGATTCATTGAGATCTCAATTGGAACTTGCTTTAAAAGAAAATAAATTTTTAAAGTCTAAAAATGATTGTGAAACTCTTTTGAAGAAAAATGAAAATTTGTCTTCTAAAGTTGATTTTGTTTTAAAAGAGAATGTTGCTTTGAAAAACAAAATCATTTCTATTTCCAATGATTTAAATGTTTGCTTAGAGAAAAATATTGTTTTGTAAAATAAGATTGATTCTCATGTTTGCCATGCTAGGGTAGTTTCACCTAAATCACCCATTGCATGTTCCACTTCTTCTATGCTCGAAAATGATATAAATTTGTTAAAGAAGAAAATGGATTGTTTGGGCTCCACTATGAGCCAATGTGCCATGAACCACTCACGGTTGGAAACCTTGGTTCGAAAGAAACAAGTTCCATCCTATATGCATGCACACCCATCACGGCATACACATGCTCCTCACGGACACACCCATCACCATATGTATGCTCATGTGTACACATGTACACATTGTGGACGTAAGGGCCACCTTGCTAAATTTTGCTTTGATAGATTACATACTTCAAATTTAGCAAAGAATTTTGTTTGGGTTAGAGAAGGGACTAACCCCCATGGACCCAAAAGAGTATGGGTACCAAAGACCACCCCTCCTTTATTTGATGTAGGTGTGGGCTCTCACATGACGTGAGAGTGGCCGTACCTTGGAGTGGATGCGTTCCGGACTTAAAGGAAATCAATTGGATGCATCACTTTCAAGGGAAGATTTGGTGGAGAAGACCACCATGTTTTGGAGACAAGGAAAGTTGCTTCTTCGGTTTTGGTAACAATCCTTTACTCCCATTTATTATGTTTACATGCTTTCATATTATTGTTTATAGCATGTTTTGATGCTTTATGACATGTTTTTGATGTCTATGGATTAGTATGTTCATTCCATGTTTATTAGATCCTTGACATACATGTATAGTATTTGAGACACAGTTGCTTATATGAACCCATATTTAGTGTTCTCACCTTTTTGTTTAAGCTATAATGTACATCATGAATCTAATACATGTGAATTTACATAGTAATCATGTTTTAGTTTTCTCATGATGATTTTGTTGTTTTATGCTTTATGTGGTATAAACTAGTTTAGATGTAGAGTTTATCAAAACTTGCATGTATGCATGTACACATAGTGAGAACAAATTGACTTTTATATGTTTGCACTTCATGCTCATTTGTACCCACTATATGCACATGTATAAGCTAGTTTTGATGATTCCTTCATTTATACTTGCTATGCCTATTTTCATGCTTTTACTTCATGTATATGTATTTTGAATTCAAACCTAATAAATATACATGTATACCCATGAGTCTTTTGCCTTCATGAAAATACTTTTAATAGACTCGTTTACGGTTGGGATATGTATGTATATTGTTAAATTTGGATGAATCATACATATACCTAGAAGTTTGATAAAAGAATTTTTGATGAATCTTTGCTTGTTTTATATAACAAAATAATATTCGTGTTTGTTTTGATACTTCATGTTTTGAATATATGTTTAGATGTTAGTTTTCATTAAGACTAGGAGTTATATTTGTACATATGATGGTCTACAAATAAATCTATATATGTTTGGGATTGAATGCTTGTTTGTTCCCATTAGATGTGCTAGTATAGTCTAGTTTTGATGATTCATACATTTTAAACTTGTATTCCATTTTTGGTATTTGTTTTTATGATTATGAGTTTTCATTTCATGTATATGTGTATTTTGCCAAACTTGAAGATATACATGTATACCCCTTGAGTCATTTGCCTTTCATGCAAATATCTATTATGGACTCAAAGTGTGTTTAAGGGATATGTATGTATACTTCTTGTATTGACAAATCATACATATACCTTGAAATGAAATTTGTCTTGATGAAGATTTAGTTTCTCTTGATTTTGTGTTTAATTGTTTAACTTCATGTATATGTCTATCTTGTCCAAACTATTAGATATACATGTTTATCCTTTTGAGCCACGTGCCTTAATGCATATATTTTGTGGACTCTTTATGTTTTGGATATGTATGTATACTTTAGTTTGTATTAGACATACATATGCCTTGAAAATTAGATAGTTTTGATGATTTCATGTTTTAAGGAATAATTGAGCTTATTGCCTAATTTTCATGATTATGATCTTCATATTTTATTTTTACACTCACATTTATTGCTTGCTCATGTTTTGTTTTCATGAGTCTTATTTATGCCTAATTGAACTTGAGTGTTTGATATGATATGGATTCCATGTTTATGAAAAATAATTTTGTTTTATTCCTTACTTGAAGGATTTCGTACTAGTTGACAAATTTTTCCATTTAACTAGTTGCGATATTCTTCATATGGTAGAGATTTTCAAACAAAACTAAATTTTTAAATCTATTTTTGAAAACCCCTACCTTCAAAGGGCGGTAGGATGGGAGATCATGTTCATGTATGCCCTAAATTGAAAATCTTTAAAACTTGAATTATGATTGGGTGGTAGATAATATGATGTATACACTTGAACTTATTGTTATGTCAATTGGTATCATTGAACTCTTTCAATTGGTATCATTTTGATCTTCTTGTATACTCATATATGTTTTGTATGTATGTATGCTTTAAATTCCAAGTATATCAATTTCTATTGGTATCTATTTTTCATACATATATATGTTTGTGTTTATGCTAGTGCTTGAGTTTCAATTTTGTTTAAATTGATTACCTTTAAATTGTTATCAAGACTATGCATGACTTTAGTTTGTATTTCATAAAGGGAGAAAAAATTTGATTTTGTATTTCAATTGGTATTTGTACTCCCACTCTTTATGATTAAAAGTTGTTATTTTAAACATATGATATCAACATCAATTTATATGTTTTTAAAATGAACAATTCTTACTATTGGTATCAATGTCTCTATGTAAAATCTTTTCAATTGGTTAAACATAATAAATTTTGAATACATTTAGTATCAAGATTCATGTTTTAGGAATTCAAGATTTATGTTTAATTACAATTGGTATCTCATATGTTGTTTAAAGAATATATTCAAAGTTTTGATTTGTATTTCCTATATGCAAGGAGAGCTTAACATCTCTCTTACATATAGATTCATGTTGAGTATATTATAAATTGAGGAGTTTGACAACTCTTCTTTATATGATATACGTGTGTAGGGGGAGCTTCACATCTCCTCTTATGCATTACATAATATGTGTTATGTGAATTGGGTCTTGTCATCCTTTCTTCATGTAATGCATATGTGTAGGGAAGCTAACTTAGCGTCTTCCTCTTCATGAATGTATATAGCATATAACATATATTGATCCTTGTTTATTGGTATCAAGATGCTTCATTGACATATTTTCAATTGATATCATGTTTTTAAAGTCACCCCTTATTGACCTTGTTTTTGTTTTAGACAAAAAGGGGAAAACATTGTCTTTTATTGTTTTGTTTGACATAAAGGGGAAGAAAGATTTTTACCCCTCGTTTTATTTATGGTTTTGATTACCCCTTTGTTGATGATTGACAAAAAGGGGGAGAAAGATTTATGAAGTTTTATATGCATGCTTATGTTTATGCATATATTATGTTTTAATCTCAAGAATATTAAGTTAAGTTTAATTGATTTATAGAGTTTGCTTTGTAATTGGTATCTAGAGCTTATTTTATTTTGAATATTCCATTTGATATCTAGAACCATTTATTGTTTATGCATATGCATGTTTCATGTTTAATATTCATTGCATATATTTATTGTTTATCCCTATGCATGAGTTAAGGGGAGCTTCCTTGAAGCTTATCTTTAATCCATGCATATATAACTCCATGAGTTTTGTCATCATCAAAAAGGGGGAGATTGTTGGCTCAATGGCCTTCCACTCTAGTTTTGATGATGATCAACACTCATGTAGTTATGTTTACTAATATTCTTGTGTTTCTAAGTTTCAGATCATTAACAGGATATTAGTTGGTGATTAGCTTCAACAAGGAGTTTAGAAGCTATACATGGTGATTCCGGTGCCAAAGCTTAGAGATCCATTCAATTGCACTTGGAGAATCACGGAGTTTGGACCGAGTCTACTTGAAGATGGAAGATCGACAAGAAGACTTAGGTATCCTAGTTTAGATAGAGTTTTAGATCCATTTGTAAAGCTTAGTTTAGTTGATATGCTCAAGTGCACAAAAACACACATTTTATGATTTGATATTTGGTTTTATGAATAGTTGATCAAAACAAGTTTACATATGGTATATGTATAGTAGATGTTTTCTATTTATACATACATGCTTTAACTTGGTAAACAAACTTATTTTGATATCCCTATTCATGTTCTTGAAAAATCAAGTTTTGAGAAAAATACAAGTGTTGATTCTTGATTTTTTGAAAAGAAACAAAAGTAAATTTCATATGCTTGATATTTGAGTAGAAATGTTTATCACATGTTTAATATCAATGCAATATGTAAAACAAGTTTTATGGAAGTTTTGTAAAAGATAAAAATATTTTTAAAACAAGTTTTTATCAGATTTTCTGTTCCAGGCTTCAACCAAGTCGACTTGGTCCCTGACTAGTCGACTAGGTCAGAAGTCGGTCGACCGGGCCGGTCGACCGACGTGCACAAACCTGTGCACGTTTCTGGCACAGTGGACGGTCGACCGTACCGGTCGACCGGAGCAGTATATCTGCTCTCTGGTTTTCTGGGTCGACCGGACCGGTCGACCGCAGAAGAGAGCTTTGCTCTCTGTTTTGTTTCGGTCGACCGGGCCGGTCGACCGCTGTTGCCCAGCGGTCATATTTCTGACCGTTGGCGGTCGACCGGACCGGTCGACCGGCAGTCTGTCAGACTGCCAGCTCAGCCTAACGGCTAGTTTTGTATAGGGGCTATATAAACCCCATCTCTTTGGGGATTTTAGCCAAGTTTTTCAAGAGAAAAATTTTCAGTTTTCTGAAGTGTTTAAAAGAGTTTTCAAAAGAGTTTTAAGTGCAAAAACTTCTCATCTTTATTGTTTTAGGGTTTTTGGAAAATCAAAGAAAAATAGGTTTTTGGGATTTTTGCTTAGATCTTCAATTCTATCATATTGCAAGTATTTTCCCAAAGATTTTTCTTTGTTGCTTGTTTCCAAAAACACTTGTTTTCCACACTTGAGCTATCTTCTATCCTAAACTATTAGGATCTTATTTTTTGTGGAAAAAGATAAGAGAAAAAGAAAGAGAAGTGTTTGAGGTTGTTGGTTGTAAACCTCATTGTTGTAAACACCCTTATACTTGTGAATCCCTCTTCGGTAGAGGTGATCGGGTGATTGAGTTGTGGATCCCTCTTAGGTAGAGGTGATAGTGTTTGGTTGTGAGCCTCTTCGGTAGAGGCGTTGTGGTTGGTTGTTGTATTGGCTACGGGCCTTACCCCTCGGTTGTGAGGTGGTTGTTTGAGAGAGGAGTTTGGTACTCCTAGAGTTGTAAGAAATCCTCTTTGGTAGAGGTTCCCTCGGTGGGAGTTGAGATAGTGGAAATCCTACACGGTGGTGTAGGCGGGGATGTAGAGTAAGGTGCTCGAACCTCGAAACAATCTTGGTGTTTGCGTTTTGATCCATTGTCTCTCTAACTCTCTCTCTTATTATTGTGCAAAGCATCATACTCATCATCATATCATACTTGCTTGTGTTGAGCATTGATTCATTCATATCTTATACATTGCTTGTGTTGCCTTGCATCTTTTATATTGCAATTCATTCTTATATGCTTGGCTTGATTGTGTGTATTTCATATTGCTTGGATTGCTTGTGTGTGTGTGCCTAACTTATACTCATCCAACAAGAGCTTCACATAGCACCTCAACCCATTTCAAGGGAATCAAGGGGAGTTAGTCCAGAGCCTCGCAAGGGGAATTCGGCTACACTTGTTGTATTGTATTAGTTTGTGCATAATTTGCATTAGCTTCCGCATTTAGCGCACTTAGTTTTGCATTTAGTTTTTTAGATTAGCACTAACACCTATTCACCCCCCCTCTAGGTGTTTTTCAAAAATAGTTTTGACAATTTGCATTGATATATAAACATATGATAAAAGTTTTGACTTAAATATCAAGCAATTAAAACTATTTTTGTATCTTACAATATTTTCTAAAAACCAAAAACTGTATTTTCTAAAACTTGGATTTTTGAATAGAAAATACATTTTGTCCAAAACTCATCTAAATACAAAAACATGATATTTAAACATTTTGAAGCATGATGCATATGGATAGAAATCCAATATACATGAAACATATACATATCATAGTTTTTGTCCTTAATTCCAAAATTATGTTTTGTTAGAAATACCAAAACATAAAACACATGAAATAGACTATCAAACTAAGTTTGTTTAAATAGTTGAAGCATGCATGTATATAGAACAAATCTAATATACACTAAACCATGTAAACTTGTTTTGATCTATCTATTCATGAAACCAAGATCGGTTAAACCAAAAACGGAAAATCGAAAACCAATATTTAAAACATGAAACGTGTGTGTTGTGAACTTGAGCATATCATACTATTCTAATCTTTACAATTTGGATCTAAACACAAAACTAAATTATGATACCGATGTCTTCTTGTAGAGCGCAATCTCTAAGCCGACTCGATCCAAACTCCTTGATCCACCGAGCAAGTACTATATATGATCTTTGACGCTCAGGCTCTTGAATCAACATGTGAAAGCTTCCAAATCATCTTGTTGAAGCTAATCACCTACTAATAACTTGATTAATGATCTGAAACTAAAATCACAAGATTATTAGTACACATAACTACATGAGTTAATCATCATCAAAACTAGAGTGGAAAGCCTCTGGGCCAACACTATGCTTGAATCTGATGTAAATAATGACCAGATCATACTATATTACCTAAAATCGATATCCTAATCTAACTAAGTCTATTATGAGGAACATAATAAGATTGAAAATCTTATAATTTGGGTTAATGTAAATGAGTATATCAATCATAACCATGTGCAGAATTATTAAATAGCCATGTGTGAATCTGCCCCTCCATCCAACACTAATTAGGATCTCTTAAAGCTATATTTCCTCTTAACTTATAGTTTGAATTTGGTTTTATTGAACATTTTACAGATTAGACTTCAATTTTAATTTTACATAATTTCCCTCTAACTAAGTTTAGAGACAAATTAAATATCTATTTTGATATTTTCAAATATTATTTTAATTATCAAGAATTTGACCGGGATTCTTGGTTAGAAATTTTACTTTATATTCTTGCTACATGTCTTAAAATTTAAAAAGTTACCTATTTTAATATCTCGAACAATGAAAGAATTTGTTTTAATTATCTTATAATTAGAAAAATATTTAATCTTTCTGATTTCATTAAAAATATTTATTATTGAAACTATATCAAGTTTAAAATATTATCATTGATGTAACTTATTATTTTATTAAATGTATATCTATAACTGTAAATTTATCCACCTCCTATTTAGGTGTCTTCATGATTTTAACAATAATAAATTATGAGAATATTTTTATCTAAATTATGGAAAATATTAAACTTAAAAATTTTACTATCCATTATATATAGAGAACGAGACATATATATGACTTATGTCGTCCTAGAAGGATTCGAGGTCGAATTCTTCCCACTCAAATATAATCCTAGGACAACCTAGCGCAAGATCCACTCTGTTAAGTTGATCTACATTATTTCAATTAACTAAAAATAAAAAATCATGTATTTTGAATACTTTTTGTTCATTCATCAAGTAGGTGCAAAATGGTCAGCCAAAATACTGAGTTGGTTAGTTTAATAATATAGAATATTTGAAATCTAGCAAAAATTATTGTGTGAGGGTTTTTAAGTGTTTAGATCATTAGGAAATAGTCGGATTGAGAATTTGTATGTCTAAAGAAGTAGATCTAAGTAATATGTCATTTTTGGTCATTCATTTTATGCCTACTTGATGGATGAGTAAAAGTATTCAAAATACATGATTTTTAATTTTGAGTTACTTAAAATAATGTAGATCAATTTCAACGGAGCGGATCTTATACTCAGATGTCGTAGGCCTGTATTTGACTGCGAAGGATCCGCCTTGAATCCTTTCGAAATGACACAAGTATGTATGTATGTATGTGTGTGTGTGTGCAAGAAAAATGTACCTTAGCTGCCAGCTGAGAGAGAAACTCTCTCAGCTGGCGCTTTAATATGGTCGCAGCTGATGTGACATAGTCACAGTCCTAAAAAATCATATATTTTCAGTGTAATTAGAACTGTGACTATAGTTGCAGTCCTCTGAAAAAACTACGACTTGATCACAGTCTTCAGAAAAAACTGCGATCATGAAAGCAGCGCCCAAAATTGTGGCTGAAATTCAGCCATGTCGCGCAAGCTAAGAGAGTCTCTCTCAGCTAGCGGCTAAGGTACAAATCCCTTACACACACACACACACACATACAGAAATATGTATATCAACTAACAACTGAGAGTCCCTCTTAGCCTGCGGTGACGTGGTACATTATGAGCCACATAATTCGACAATCTAAAATGACGCCCTGCTTTTGAAAATAATTGAAATTACTAAAAACCCCTATCGTTTGTCTTTTTCTTGGAATGATGCATTAGTTTTATATTTTTTATTATTATTTTTCTCTCCTTTTATATGTCTATCTCTCTGTGTCTCCTCACGCTGTCAAATCTAGATTTTTGACTTGTAGAGAATGTCGTTCTAAAAAAGCGAGAGCGGAATCATATATTAATTTTTAGATGCAGATCTAGATCTCCAGTAGCTATTTTGACAGGTTCATGTTCCCTTGGGATGTCAGCTTTAATATTTTCATCGTGATTCTTCTCTTCTTCTTCTTCTTACAAAGGAAGGCCTATCTGAAAATTTCATCATCGAAAATGTTAGCCATTCGATTTAAAATTTGAAAGATAAAATAAAATATATAAATATATAACCAATCTGTCAGAGATGCGACTGAAGTCGCAGGAAAAAAATTATTTTAAAAGAGTCCTTTTCATCAGGACTGCGACTTTCGTCACATTCATATTAATAAATTGTCAGATAAAATTGAACTCTGTGACCGTAGTCGCAGTATGAAATTTCATCTTCAAACCATTTGTTTTACAAAACCGCGACAAAGTCGCAGTCCAATTAAAATTTATTAATAAAAAGACTGAGACATTGGCCGCAAAAATGAAAAATAAGGTATAAAATGCTGCGACCAAGGACGCAGTGATATCAAACAAAACTTTTCAAAAAGACTGGTATTACATAAGACTGCGACCAATGTCGCAATCTTCGGTCGCAATCTTCTAATCATCTTAATTACTTAACTTTCGAGAGCTTGTTCACTACTTCAATTAACTATGTCTCTTGTTTCATAAGAATGTGACTACGGTCGCAGTATCCTATTTAGATTACTTTATAAAAAATACTATGATCAAGGTTACATAAGACTGCGATTAATGTCGCAGTCTTCGGTCACAGTCTTTAATCATCTAATTACTTAACTTTCGAGACCTTGTTCACTGCTTCAATTGACTATGTCTCTTATTTTATAAGAATGCGACCATGATCGTAATATTCTATTTAGATTACTTAAAAAAAATACTATGATCAAGGTCGCATTGTTATCAAACAAAATATTCTCAAAGAGACT
>JAVJIF010033994.1:85000-168629 GCA_038442645.1 Agave tequilana
CAGTGTCGAACCGGGTCGCAGTTGTTTCTGATTGCACTGTAGTCTTCTGCGACCTAGGTCGCAGTGTTGACCCGGTTAGCAGTTTTTCTTATTGCACTGTAGTCTTATGCGACCTTGGTCGCAGTGCGGTATTGTGGTCGCAGCTGTTTTTATTGCAGTGTAGTCTTATGCAACCTTGGTCGCAGTGTCGACCCTGGTCCAACTTTATATTTGCAATGTATGATTGCGACCGTGGTCGCAATTTATAAAAGAAAATATGCTTTTTACAAACATTGGTCGCAGTGTATGATCGCACTGTAGTCTTATGCGACACTGGTCGCAGTGTTGTCCGGGTGCAAGTTGTTTGTGTTTACATTGTATTAAAAACAAATATGCCTTTGACCCCCTTATAATTTTTAAATGATCATTGGTCTGAACTGTTTAATTTTTCTAACTATGTAGGTAAACAACAGATAAAGGTTCGTCCTCTGAGATCAAGCCTGAAACCTATGTGCTTGAAAAAAAATTGAAAATATGGAGACTGAGAACAGACTCAAGGCTGAATTAAAATTAAAAATGAGAGAAAAAAGAGAGAAGAAAAAACAAAAAAGCAGCAGAGGAAATTAAAAGTTAAAGGAGAGAGAAGAAGAGCTGCTGAGAGCAGCCGCTGCTGCGAAGAAGGAGAAGGAGAAGAAGAGGGAAGAAGAGAAGGAAAAGGAGAAGAGGAGAAGAGAAGTGGAGGAGAAGGAGAAGGAGAATAGAAGAAGGGAAGAGGAGGAGAATGAAAGGAGAATGAGGGAAGAAGAGGAGAAGGAGAAGAAGAGGAGGGAAAAGGAGGAACTGGAAAAGGTGGAGAGGAGGAGGGAAGAGGAGGGGCAGGAGAGGAGGAGGAGGGACGAGGAAGAGAATGAGAAGAGGAGGAAGGTGTTGGAGGAGTTAAAGAAGAAGAGGGAGAAAAAGATAAAAGTGGCGGAAGAGAAAATTAGAAGGAAGGTTGAAGAGGAAAAGGAGCACAAAAGAATGAAGGAACAGATGGAGAAGCAGGCTGAAGAGGAGAAGAAGAAAAAACTGGAAGAAGATAAAATCATGGGTTCTGAGTCTATTTTAAATATTACTGGAGAAGATATGCCAAGTTTTTCTCTGAATATAACTCAAATGACTCAAGCAATTAAAGAGATAGAGCTTCTGAAGAAGAAATTCAAGAACATACTCCGCCTCAGAAGCAATCCTCAAAAGAAACTGTTTTGGAATACTCTAAAGGAACTATTGAAAGGGGAGTCAAAGAACGCAAGCGCGCTGAAAGAGATCGCGATGACTCCGACTTCGTATATCCAAAACAGAAGAAGAAAAAAAAGGAACATCCTCTTCCACAGCCTGCAGCTGTGAGTTCTGCCGCTGGTTTCGGCGACAAAGAGATTTCCTCTACTGAGTCAAAATCGAGAGAATTGACCGAAACCAGAGCATACAGAATTCTGCAGCCCTATCAACAAGCTCTTATAAAAAATTTCTTCGACAAGTCCTTCTCTGAGTAAGTTAATTCATATCAAAAAATCTGTTATACCTTTATATAAGAACATTTAAATTACTAACTTTGTTTTGAATATCTTGCAGCTCTACTGCGTATCAGGATACCGACAACGGAATCATTATTATAAGGAATGACATTGAGGACCTGATATTCAGTAGAGACTTAGATGCAAATATAATTCATTTTTACATGCAGCATCTAGAGAAGGGAAAAGGATTAAAAAGCATATTCTTCCGGAGCGAAGCTTGGTAAAAATCTACTTTCTCCTTTACGGTTTACTGTAATATCAATTGTGGAACAGATTACTTATATTCTCTATCTCTGTGTAGGCGTGTACTGCGACTAAGGTCGCAGCTGCGACTAAGGTCGCAGTTTATAATTAAAATGTACTGCTACTAACTATTGTACTGCGACTAAAGTCGCAGTTTATAATTAAAATGTATTGCGACTTAACTCATGTTCTCTATCTGTGTAGGCATGTACTGCGACTTAGGTCGTAATTTATAATTAAAATGTATTGCGACAAACTCATGTTCTCTCTGTGTAGGCATGTACTGCGACTATGGTCACAGCTGCGACTATGGTCGCAGCTGCAACTATGGTCGCAGTTTCTAATTAAAATGTACTGCTACTAACTCATGTACTGCGACTAAGGTCGCAGTTTATAATTAAAATGTATTGCGACTAACTCATGTTCTCTCTGTGTAGGCATGTACTTCGACTATGGTCGCAGCTCGATTAAGGTCGTACTATCTCATGTACTGCGACTAAGGTCGCAGTTTATAATTAAGATGTATTGCGACTAACTCATGTACTGCGACTAAGGTCGCAGTTAAAAAATATGCTAATAAGAAACGCTGCGACCTTGATCGTAGTGTCTTATCTTGACTTAATGACTTCTTATTTTAATTAATTTTTTCTTATATTTTAAATTCATTTTATATTTTATTTATTTTTTCTTCTTGTCCGCAGCACGGTGTTGTAAATAAAAGTGAAGATTTGGAAGATCATTTCATCAAGTAGAAGCTGTTGAAAAACTGGACAGCTGATGTGCAGTACATGTTCTTCCCGATCAATCACAAACATAGTGCCGACGAACCCGGATTTCACTGGACCTTGTTGGTATTTGATGCCGATACACAAGAGTGGATTTTTTACAACTCTTTGGTTCCAGTTGACAAAAAAAAGTAGCATATTACATCTTTACCAAAAGATGCAAAAACAATGGTGAGTTGAAATTTAATATTTCGATTACTGGAAACTGGCATTTAATTTTATTAATACTAATTTTTGTTTCTATTGACATTGCAGAAAGAAAGATTAATAAAGATTTTTCAGATTGATTTCAATAAATTAATGAGAAAAATAAATATAAAATACAGAAGATGCCCCCAACAAACAAACAGGTATATAATTTTTTGACATCTCCTTACCTTTCATATTTTCTACCTTTCATATATAATTTTTTGAAATCTAATTTCATTTAATGATTACTCTGTGGAATTTTCAGTGTTGATTGCAGTGTATATGTATGCAAGTACATGGAAAGCATAACGTCTGGTAGTCCATCAGCTGTTGATGATGTTACGGATGCTGATGTACAGAGACTAAGAAGTGATCTTGCATACATGATACTTACAGATAGAGAGAAGAGTTGGGATGAAGAAACAGAAATTATACGAAGGACAGTATTTAATGATTAACAATTCACAATTTATTGGTATAGAACAATTTTTTATTTTATAAATGTAAAAATAATTGCAATTGCAATTCATTGCATAATTTTTTTGTTGTATTGATTTAATTTATAATATTTTATAGATTTATTTATAATAAGTTCCATTGATTATTTCCATTCTACATTTGTTACAACTTGGAATTTACTATTGCGTACTGATGTTAGAAACAAACATGCGTTCAGTAATTGTATTGCGACCAAAGTCGCAGTATTGACCTGTTTGAGATACAGCGTTTCCTTGTGCGGCGATACTTTAATCGAGATAGCGTTAATGGTCGCAGTTACTTAATCATTTATCAGTTCCCAATGCGACTACGGTCGCAATAATGAACTGTTTTACAGTTCAAAGTAATTTAAAGTTATAGTGTATTATCTTTTAAACTGTTTTGGATAACTGAATAGTCACCTAGGAAGTATACAATTTTTTGGAAAAGGTAGAAAATAAATTTGGGAATATTCACGTGGTCCAAGGGATTAGGTAGAAAATGCTGTACAATTGTTACAAATCTTCATTTTAACTATTTTACGCTAAACGAATATACTGCGACCAAGGTCGCAGTTAATAATTAAATTATTTCACCCGAAAAGTAAATTTTAAAATGAAGGTTGCGACTTTGGTCGTAGTTGCTGGCAGCAGTCTTAATAAAACAACAAAACTGCGACCTTTGTCGGAATTGCTGGCGGGAGTCTTAATAAAAAACAACACTGCGACCTTGGTCGCTATGCATCTTAATATAAAGGAAACACCTAACTAACGTACTGCGACCTTAGTCACAGTCCATGTAATGCGACCCTAGATTGCAATTGTTGGCCATCTTTATCAATAACAACACTGCGACCTTGGTCGCAATTAACCATGTACACTGCGACCAAAGTCTCTGACTAACGTGGCATTTTAAATGTACGCTTCGACCAAAGACTCTGACTACATTATATACAAAAAAATTAAACTATAGAGTAGAATTTTGTAGCAGTAAAACCTTAAAGTACAACTACATACAAAAATAATACAGTAGAAATTAAAGAATGATAATAAATCTGATTATAATGACATGCCAGTGGCGGACTGCGACTTAATCTCTATACACTGTGCGACCATGGTCGCACTTCATAAAAAATTGAAGTCTTTGTTCCTTCGAGATGGAGGCAACCCAAACCTACTTCTTCTGCCAATAAAAAAATAAATAGTAAGAATTTTAAAGATTAATCGGTATAAAAAAAATGATTAACAGGTTTAATGTAATACCAGTAACAGACAACCAGTCCTGTAATGGCCCAGCTCTTGGCAGTTACCACATCTTCGATGCTTAACTTCCTTCTGGTATATAGAATCTTCAAAACCAGACTTAAGCCTGGATGCAGCTCTAGGCCTCCCCTTGGTTGGTACAGGATCAATTGGATCACGTATATTCAATTCTTCACCATCTCGCAATACGACAACGGATCCACTGGACCAACCGCAGTTTTAGGCTGTGATGAATGATCATTTCCTAACATGGCTCTGTATTCTCTAGTGGTATCTTGGGCAAAACTTTTCAAAACTGCCTCCAACTTTGAAAGATGGATATCAGAATCAGCAACCATCTCAAGAATTGCATTAATTTTGAACGAATTGTCCACAATCTAGCCGTCCGTGGAGTGCCCTGACTGGGAAAAGGATTCATGCCATTTTCAATTGCAACATTTTTGTAACGAGCATCCAACCTCCATCTCTGAAGTATATATGATTCCGGTATATGTGTAACGTGATTGCGCCACAAAATACACAGAATATGTCTACATAGGATACCCTCTGTTTCAAATAACGAGCAACTACAAGAAACATGAAGTTCCTCGCGCTTATCATAACTGACCTTTTCCCAGTTGTCTTTTGATTCTGAAAAATTACCAACCAAATATATTGAACCAGGTTTGTCATGTTCCACCTCTTCTGAAAATAGTGTCATTACAACTTCCCATTCCTTCTAGAACAACTGAAAAATCTTCGGTGTATACAACTTCGAAACCTGAATCTCATATGGATTGGATGTACAATTGGGCACAGAATTCAAATCCCTAAAATCTTGAAGAGATTCAGATGTACGACGGGAAGCACAGCTTTATCATATTGGTGAACAAATTCCACTAGTTTAGTGTTTGAGTTAACAAAACCATCAAAGAAGGAATTAATACTCTCGGACCTCTGACTGGTTATCATTCCAGCACAGAAAACATCCTTGAGATATGCATTAACCCAATGTCCACGCAGCCTGTACATCTTCATCAACCAACTGTCATCTTCTTCTTCTAACTGATATTTTTCATTCATCATACGCCATCGTTCCTCACAAGTGCTTATATCGCGGGAGGTGTACCAAGCATGGAAATCAGAGACCATATCTTCTCCATACTTGTTTGCCATTGGGATTTGTTGCTCGGCAATATGTTTCCGCACATGCCAGAAACAGTAACGGTGCCGAGAAGTTGGAAAAACAATCTTGATGGCGTCACCAATCTACGCATCCTGATCAGTAATAATCAGCTTCAGTTCAACTCCATGCATGCACTTGAGCCATTTTGAAATAACCAAACAAAAGTATCCCTCTGCTCATCAGCAAGCAATGCACAGCCGAACAAAATTGACTGCCGGTGATGATTTACTCCAGTGAATGGAGCAAATGGCAAGCTCAAGTGATTAGTCCTGTATGTTGTGTCAAAAACGATCACATCACAGAACCTCAGATACGACGAAATAGCTCTTCTATCAGCCCAAAAAATGCTTCTAAGTGTGCCCGCGTTATCGACTTCACTTGAAAAGAAGAATTCTGGATCGGTCTCGGCTTTCTCTTGAAAATATTTGATAATAGCAATAAACTGGTGACCGCAGTTATTTCTACGTTGACGAGTGAAATCAATAACTTGTTGAGGGCTAACTTCTTCACAGCCTTCTCCTTGGCTCATTGCATTAACAACGCGGGAAATATTTGAAGGCCGCATTTCAACATCAACCAGATTGCTCATAATGCTTCTGCTAATTTTTGAACGATGATTCTGGTGAGAGTAATGGTGATGTATCTTATCCGGGCTTGACAATTCATGTGAATGAGTATCAACAAATTTTGTGATAACCCAATGTCTTTTGTCCAAAAAAAACGAAGACGGATATGCATCTCAGCAGGACAAGCTACTCTAGTGTTAACTCGACGATGCACTGTAAGCCCCTCTTGTCTTTTGTCACACAAATTCTTCAGACCTTCCTTGTTGCAGCAAAATTTTCTGCAAATAATCTCATAAGGAGGCTTCCGTGACTTATCTGTACCTTTTCTTCTCACGCTAAAACCTCTATTCCTTGCAAAACAATTGTAGAAATTGTATGCTTCCATATCCGACAGAAACTGTTTCCCTATAAACTTATCTGAGCTTCCAGACATTTCTCCATGTGCATTCATATCCTACAAAAAACAATTACACGAATTAATGAATATAAATATTTTTTAGATATCACTGTATTATAAATATAAGTTATATAAATACGACCAAGGTCGCATAAGAGATGAAAACTATATTACTTCTTATCAAATACTGCGACCTTGGTCGCAGTTATCCGTATGAGAAGAAATCTATATTACTTCTTACTAAAGACTGCGACCTAAGTCGCAGTAAATAAAAATAAGATTTCACATACGACATGAAATCTATAATACTCCTTTAATGAAGATTGCGACCTAAGTCGCAGTTATCCGTATGTGAAGAAATCTATACTACTCCTTACTAAAGACTGCGACTTAAGTCGCAGTTATCTGTATGTGAAGAATCTATATTACTCCTTACCAAAGACTGCGACTTAAGTCGCAATTACCCGTATGTGAAGAAAGCTATATTACTCCTTACAAAAGATTGCGACCTAAGATGCATACCCAAAAAAAAGATTTCACAACCGGAGATTATTTTCAAATAAGATTGCGACCGAATATTAAAACGGTCGCATTTCTGAAACTTTCAATCATTTGTTATAGGTCGCAGTACCTCATAGACTTAAAGAGAAATATTCAATATTTAAGAAATTGTTTTTAAAAAAAATGAAACAATTAAAACCTGTTGATCGGCATGCAAAGATGTCAACCCTTCAAAATTTTTAATATTCTGAGAGAAAGTAGAACCAGATGCAATATCTTCCATATTTAGATCGCCAGTAGACTGCTCAGACGTCGACATTAAATATTTTGGAGAAAAATTGATCTGAAAATATTTTATATTTTCAGAAAAAAGTTTATCGCAGGCTGAAAAGGAGAAACTAGATCTTTCAAAAAGAGGTAAGAAAATAGGGGGAAAGTAATTCATATAGAATAACCTAAAACCTATAAAGAGCGGCAAAAAAAGGGGAAAAAATAATAATAAACAATAAGGAAGGTTACCGAAAGAGTTGCTTTTCATAAGGGGTATTTGGTAATTTAACTTCTTTCTAAAAGCGTGCCGCAAGTCAGTGAAGTGACAAATTGAGGCACGTCACCGCAGGCTGAGAGAGTACTCTCAGCCCGCAGGCTGATATACATTTCTCTCTCTCTCTCTCTCTCTCTCTATATATATATATATATATATATATATATATATTGACTTCGGTAGATGCGGAAGGATTCGAGCCCGCATCCTTCCTACTTAAGATCAATCTCATGATATTTAAATATAAGATCAACTCTGTTGAAATTGATCTATATTGTTTAAAATAACTAAAAATAAAAAATCATGTATTTTGAATATTTTTTTATCATTCATCAAGTAAGCGCAAAATGGATAGTTAAAAATAGCATTTTACTTAGATCTATAACTTTAGGCATATAGATTCTCGATCCGACCATTTGATCATGATCTAAATATTTAAAAAAACCCATACACTATTTTTTGTTAGGATTCAAATATTATACACTATTAACCTAACTAGCTCACTATTTTGAGTATTCATTTTGTACCTACTTGATAGATGAGTAAAAACTATTCAAAATACTTGATTTTTTTTTTCAATTACTTTAAATAATGTGGATCAACTTCAATGGAGTGGATCTTGTATTTAAATATCGTAGGATTGAGTTTGATGGGAAGAATTAGGGTTGGAATCCTTCCGCATATACCCAAGTCCATCTCTCTCTCTCTGTATATATAAATATACATTAAAATTCAAAATTTTAAAATTATAAATGTATTATTCAATAGTAAAATATCTTGAAATGATTGCTTCGTTTTACATAGTTATGCACTTCAAGTCTTTTTTTAAAGAGTTTACATCTTTAAAAGAATATTATAATTTTCACTCTTAATTAAATTATAAATAATTTTCAAAATCATAAATGTGACATTTCTCAAAACTAAAGACATAAAATGCGTACATGTATTTTTTGTGAAAAAATTGCATGTACAAAGAAAAAGTTAAATATCTTAATCACTAAATTAAGACAATGGTGATTTATCCAAGATGAAAATTCAGATACTATTAAGAATATAAATAAAAGGGCAAATTAAGACGCCTTGCTATCCAGTAAGAAACCAATTTGCAGCCATCTTATAAGATCTAAAATCCAATCTGAGATATCATAAATGTCTTAATAAGATGAATGGAATGAATAAAAAAAAAATTTCCTCCAGTACATGTGAGCTCTTAAAGTTTTGATAAGTATATGCTTAAACTATATTTTCAGATATATTTGAATTACATGTTAAATACTTAAATTTTGACACTAAGTGTGCATTCAGTGACATTTGATAAACTTAACTTTCTTGATTATTCTTCAGAGTATTAAATATATATACATATATACTTGAATAATTAAATATTATGCATATATGCTTTGAAACTAAGGTAACATGAATTTTATGATTATCTTATGATCACAAATAGTGGGGAGATTCTGACAATTACTCAAAGGTTTATAGGTCTAATAAAGGGTGTCAAGAGTCATAATAATATTGTCATGAAGAGTTAAACATCTGACTCTCCCACTTAAAAAAGAAAAAATTGTTAAGCCATTGTCTGACCCTAAAAAATATAAAATCATTTCGATTAAGAGTTTTTCTAAGGGTGTGGTCCTATATTCATTTAGGGAGAAGGGGTTAAGTGTATAGTAGAGTTCACCGATACTGGGAGCCAAACCTACTTGATTGGGAGCCGGTTCCATAAAAGAGGTTAAATGTGATAGAAACAAACTGGACTGGTCATACTCATGTAGAACATTGACCCAAATATATTTATATCATATATGTAGCATTGAAGCTACTTCTCCTACTCTATGGTGGCGATGCTCTTAAGATACAGCTAGGTAAGATTGAGTTTAACTCTTAATAAGTCCAGTGCATGTAGTATAGAGGGTATAACATCTGGCTGTAGTACCCTTAGAGGGCTTACCTACGTGAGAAGAACCGTGATGATCGTGATTTAGAGGGCACCCTAGAAACTCTCATGAGTTGGTTATTGTAAGCATAACCTTTAACGCTCAACCCGCCCACTCAATAGATGACTTACTGTATATGTCTTTCATCAATATCTAGTTAAAGAGGCAATTCAGGACGTAGTCCATTATGCCTCTCAGGTGGCGATTAATTCAGTAAGAATAAATTCAAGGCCATAAACTATTTACCCCAAAATAATAGTATGATGTTGCCCGACATTATTCTTATTTTATGATTTGATGATTTATTTTATTATACATTATTATTATTTTATTTTCTTTCCTAAAACTCAAGCTTTTGGGGGTGACTGTTGCAAGTTTGAGTTCAAAATCAATAAAAAGCTTTTATTTCAGGTTTATTCATTTTACCAAGTCAAATGAGATTAAGTCTCACAAGATTTGTTTGGGTGAGAAAATCTCTCAACCACTCGATTACGTAGTTATCAATCTCTCTTGTGGTTACCATTGGGAGGGTCTGAAGCCTATAAATAAATCACTTTTTTCAACAGCAAGAGAAATAGCATAACACTCTCAACTTCTCTTTTCTCCTTATTTCACTTAAAGTCTACTCTTCGTGAGAAGGGCTTCACAGTAAACTAATTTTTTTCTTCTCTTTCTTTAAATTTCTTAGGCAATAATTCTCCTTTTGAGAAGATGCTTGCTCTTTCATCCAAGGTTAAGCATTGGTGAATCTGGGAGATTTTTTACTAGTAGAGTACAAAGTCAATTCAACGTCCGGACGATTGGGGCAGGCTTTTTATCCTTTAGGGAAGTGACATCGCCACTGCATTCTCTAGACCAGATTTTATTCTCCTTTACTTTATTTTATTTCTAACTATGATGGTTATTGCGTGCTAGGATAAATAATTATTGTTTTGTCTTAATTTTATTTCGTGAGAAAATTGCTTGCTTAAGAAATAATACAATTTTATTCATCTGAATGAATAACTAACTAGAGAGAAACTACTGCTCATATGAATCTCTTAAGAATAAAGTAAAGAATTGAGATTGTTTTGTGAAAAGTTATAAGTTTTAGTATCCATTAAAACTTTGCTTGAATAATAAAAAGAAGAAGATAAAGAAATAATCATCCAACCCTAATACAAATTGTCATGGTTTTAATAATGAGATCTCCTAAAGATATTACAAAATTATGACACTCTTCTAAGAATCTCTTGAGTCTCAATCTCTTCAACTGATTTACTCTCACTCAAATCTCAATCTTTTCCAAGTGAGGCAATGCATCAAGCCCTCTCTTCATCATAACTTTTCACGAAGCCTCGAATCAAAAATTAGTGGAGTTATGACCAATCTTAAAGCCACTGCTTTTAGATTTTACTTCTTTTTCCCTTTTCAAAACATTTAGTACACGCATTGTATCAAACTTTGTCTCAGAAATCAGTCTTCAACATCTAAAAACCCCAAAACTACCAACTAACACAACTTATGATTTGGGATGAATATGCCAAAACATATATATAGCTCGTATATCAAAAGAAACCGTTTAAATTTCAAATAAGAGGGAAAATAGCTATCAAATACATTAGCCGGAAAAAGTTCGGGAATAATTCGTGTGGCAAATAATTCGGAAGCCCTGCGACCTACGTGGGTGCAAAGTTGGCTGGCTGCCTGAGTTTTGTTTAATGTGATTGTTGGTGAAGAGAAATGGGGAGATGCACATTGACCGGTTTTTTAAGCTTTCTTTCCTTTTTGCTTCCAATTGGTGGACTCAATCTTTGTATCCATATGGGGAAGTGCTTTCTTTAGGTCTTGTTAATGTCACGCTCACTCTGCCGTATTGATATTTATTTGTTAGCTAGCTATCACAGTGTGTTGTGTACACAAAGCAAGTCAATTGCGTGTTCAGATAAATGTGTTGGATGTGTTTTGAGTTGGAGTAAAAATTTGAATTTCTCTTTTATCTGGCTTTGATTTTAGTTCCACATTGAACAAGAGATGAGAGATTAGGTAGTATATATACCAACTCCTCTCACGTTTTTTGTTATGAGTGTTAGGTCATGGGCCACATCCTTACACGCACGCGCGCACGCCGAACCGACCCAGTCCGGGCCGAGTTAAGGTAACCACATGCGCCCACGACCTGCGGAGACGAATGCAGTTTGATTCAGGGTTCCTGAGCCTAAAATTTTTTTCGGTTTTTTTATTTTAATTTTTATTTAAAAAATTCTCTTTTGATTTTCTCGGATTTTCTGTTCAGTTTTGATCCACTCTCCAGATCTGCTCGTGAGCTGCATGATTTTGTGCAAATTTGGAGCGAGTCTGTTACAACTGCTTAACTCTGAGAATCTATGAATAGATTCTCGCAGTTTAGTCTGTTTTCTACAAAAATCCTATAGCATTCTCTGTCTCCCTTTTTCATAATTTTTTTATTGAAAATTCTGATTCGATTTTTTTGATAATTTTTGGAGATTTCTTTTACATACGGGTAACACATTTTCATCTGAACAAAGGCCTATCTCTTCGTCCGGGGCTGGGTGCTGGTGATCTACCAGGGACTTTTATTGCTAGGAGATGAGGTCATTCTGAGGTCCGGACGAGGGGCCAGCCACCTATCTTTTAGGACAGTGCTTTTACACGATTGTCACCCCAGGCCAGAAAATTTAATTTTTCGTTTAATGGCTTTATGTTAGTTGCATGCTTAGGATAAATAATTAATTTGATTAAAATTTATGTTTTAATTTGTTGCATGATTTAGATTTAAAATTTAAAAATACTGTTATATCCCAACAATCTAGAAAATAGATTTTATTTGATAATTTTCATGTAATTGAATTTAGAAATTATTTTATGCAACTTAATTAAAATTTTTAGTACTTGTTCATGCAATGTTCCATGCTGTTAAAGTTGCTTATGCAATAGAAATTATTTAACTCTTGCAAAAATTTCAAAAGAAATTTACTAAAATCTATTTATTACAAAACAGAGCTTCCAAGACCTAAAATCTACTAAAAGTTTTTTTCTCTTATTTTCAAATTTTATTTGTTTAGAGATATTTTATTAAACCATTTCATTACAATAATTATTTATAAGATATTTTCTAAACTATCTAGATCTTATCTTATCTGTTGCAAAATTCCTTCAAATCTAATTTAATATTTATCTCTTACAAGTTCTTGAAATCACTTAGAGGGGGGGGTGAACAGGTGACTAGCTAATCTAATGGTCAATTAATATAGAATTAAAACTATTAATGCAAACTAAAGCTTCTTAAGCTAAACACCAAGTATAACACAAGAGTGTAGCCGGATTCCCTATGAAGGGCTCTAAACTAACTCCTCAAGATTCCTCTAGATAAGAGTTGAGGTGCCGCTTTGGCTCTCTTGGTTGAATACAAGTGTTAGCAAATAATCCTCAAGTATATAACAATTTAAGCACAATGTATATCGAGCATATAAAGATAAAGACAATATAAGCATGCAAGATATAAAGACAAGTAAGAAATAAAGAGTGCAATCACAAACACGGGAGAATTGTTTCGAGGTTCGAGCACACTTGCTATACGTCCTCGCCTTCAACACTTGAAGGATTTTCACTAAAATCGATCTCACTAGATCACTCGGTGCTGCAACACCTACAAGGAGTTTCCACTAGAACTCTTGGACTCTTTAGTCCCTCTCTTGTTCCCGCAAGAACAACACACCGCAAGCACACAAGCTTGCCGAGGCCGCACCTCTGCAATGAGCTCTCACTAGAACTCTAAACATCGCGAACCCGTAAGTCTGCCTCCTCAAATCAAAGATGAAGTCTTTGGTGATCACCACACTTTGATCACCTAAAAACAATCTCACAACAACTCTCCTATAGGATGGATATATCAACGGAAAACTCAAGTATTTGTGAGAAAAATAAGGATAGAAGTTGTGGTAGAAAACAGAAGAAAATCACTTTTAAAAACTCTTGATAAACTCTCATTTTGAATGAAAGTATTTGGCTCTTAAACAAGTAGAGAAAACCTCTGAAATAGATGGGAAAAACTATGTTTAAAACTCTCTAAAAATCTTATCTCAAACAGTCCAAGAAAGCCCCCTTTTATAGGCTAACCAAAAACTAACCGTTGGGACCAAATCAACAGCCTGGACGGGTGTCGATCGACCGCCCGGTCGACCAGCCAACGGTCAGATTTCTGACCGTTGAGCCAGCAGTCGACTGGCCCGGTCGACTGTGGCCTGAAAACAGAGAGCAAAACTCTCTGCCGGTCGACCGCCCGGTCGACCGGGGCTTTCCAGAGAGCAGAAGGTCTCTGGCGGTCGACCGGGTCGGTCGACCGGCCCTCCAGCCAAACTAGGCATGCATGCTTGTGCACGTCAGTCGACCGACTCCTGACCCGGTCAACCGGCAGAAGCCAGAAACATGGATTATAGGGATTAAAAATTTGGCTTTTTGACTTAAATAATATCTCATAAAATCTCTAAAATTCTACAAAAATAGGTTCAGTAAAATACTTTGATATACAAACATGTTTGAATAAAATCAAAACATGTTACAAACATTTTGAACTATTTTTATAACTTAGAAATTTTGACATAAGACAAAAACCGTATTTTTCAAATTGATTTTTTTAAAACTTTGCCAAATACTAAAACAAGATATTTTAAACTCTTTTAACGCATAGAGTGTATGGATATGATCCATTACACATAAAGATAAAATATCTATATTTTTGACAATAAGCACTAAAATGGTTTTGGTTAAAGACAAGTATACTTTGAATTTCAAAAATCAAACCGACATTTTTCCAAATGAAAATCCTTTTATGAAAATATAAATTAATCTTGAGTGTGTGTGTATATGTACTTGAGCAATCCACGAACTATTCTATCCTTTACATTTTATCTAAAACAAAATCTTAATAAAAACAAACCTAGATACAAGTTTTCTCTTGAAGGGCTTCACTTGAAGTCTTCTTCTCCTTTTTGACTTGGTCCAAACTTGATCCATAGAACTAGACTCCTCTTGAGTACTTGATGTGATCTTGATGCATAAGCTCTTGAATTAAACCATGTTAGCTTCAAAACTTGACTTTAAATCCTTTATTGAAGCTAAACACCCACTAAGATCTTGATCACAAATCTGAGACTAATTAAACACAAGATCATTAGTACTATAACTATATGAGTTAATCATCATCAAAACTAGAGTGATGGGCCTTTGGGCCAACAATCTCCCACTTTTTGATGATGACAAAACTCATGAAGTTATATATGCATAGATTAAAGTAAAGCTTCAAAGAAGCTCCCCCTTAACTCATGCATAATAATAAACAAATATATATTCAATGAAGTGCATAAAACTAAACAAACATAGATGCATCAATAGGGTGAGAGAAACATGCATGAAGCAAAAATTCTTTTCCCAAAAAAACTTTTCTCCCCTTTTTTGTTGAAGCTTAAAAAAAAATTCTTTCCATTTTATAAACTCAATATATACAAAAATACAAACATGTATATATAAACTCAAAATCTTTCTCCCCCTTTTTGTCAATCATTAATAAGGGGGTTAAAGTAAATATAAAACAATGTTCTTCTCCTTTTTGTCCGAAACAAAAATCAACAAAGAGGTGAAATCAATAATAAGGATATATGCGATATACATTCATGAAGAGGAAGACGCTAAGTTAACTTTCCTACATATATGCATTACATGAAGAAGGGATGACAAGCTCTACCTCACATAACGTATAATATGTAATGCATAAGTGGAGATGTGAAGCTCCCCCTACACACGTGTATTGCATAAAGAAGAGTTGTCAAACTCCTCAATATAAAATACACTCAACATAAATCTATATGTAGAAGAGATGTTAAACTCCCCTTACATATAGGCACTACATATCAAAACCTTTTTAACACAAATTTTGAGATTTACTCAAGATAATAAACACATTTTGAGATACCTTTGTAATAAAAAAATTTTAAGATTCTAATTTGTAAATAAACAATACAAATTTTAAATTTTTTAACAAATCAAATTGATCACAAGATTTTGATACCATATGAAATAGGAAATTTGTGATACCAAATTGAAATAGAAATATTTTTACATTTTGGTACCAATGAAAGAAGTTATTTTGATACCAATTTAAATTTACATTAAATTTTGATACCAATAGAAATACATGATAAATTTTGATACTAAGTAGGTAAAATATATTTATACCAAGTGAAATTTAAACCCAATTAGAAATTGAAATATATAGATACCAATTGAAAGATATGGATACCAATTGAAATAAACAGATACTAATTGAAGTATATTGTAAATTATGATATCAAAAAATACCAATTGAAAATAATGCATAAGCTTATAAAAAGTACTAATTGAGAAATCAATTAAAATTAAGATTTAATTCAAGCTTAGCATAAACATACTTTGTGTTTTAGATATGTAAATATCTTGTAACTCAAGAACAAGCAATTCATATATATATATATATATATATATATATATATATATATATATATATATATATATATATATATATATATATATGAAAAGAGAATATCAATAGAAATTGGTATTATATGAAATGAAAAGGCATACATATATAGAAAATAAAATATGAGTATATACAAAAAATATCAATTGTGATACCAATTGAAAATATGATGTAAATCAAGTATATAATTTATAATAACCACCCTTTTTCATGCACAAGATAAAGGATTTCAATAAGGCATACGAGGCATGGTCGCCCATCCGTTCGCCCTTTAAAAGGGTTGGTAGGGGTTTTCAAAATAGGAGGTTGAAAATATTTTTATTGTGAAAATACTACTATTTGAAGAATAAATAACTAGTTAAATTAATTTTTAAAAAACTAGTTAAAGATCCTTCAAAATATGAAACCAAATCATATGTCTATCATGAAACATACTAAATACATAAATGTTAACACTCGAAATTTATAAGGCTAAAAAATAATCATGAAATAAAGTCATGAACAAACAAATAAAGTGTGAGTGTATAAGAATCATGTAATTAGCATTTTCTATGAAGATAATGAAGCTCAAAACAAATATCATTTAATCAAACAAGTGAAAAATATGAAAATTCATTTTTCATATAAAGATGAAAATCATAAAAATTCATTTTCATCTAAAAACAAACTTCTAGGTATATATATGTTTTTATCCAAAACTAATAACATGCATACATATCCCAAATATAAAAAGAGTCCATAATATAAATTGCATGAAGGCAAATGACTCAAGGGGTATACATATATATATTTATTAGATTTGAATAAAAAATTGCATATACATGAAGCAAACCATACTCAAAAATAGGCAAAACAAGTATAAATGAGAGAATCATTAAAACTAGGCTATACATATGCATGTAATGAGTACAAATAGCAATGAAATGCAAACATATATGAATCAAATGTCGCTCACTACTTGTACA
Organism: Agave tequilana; assembly: GCA_038442645.1. NCBI lineage: Eukaryota > Viridiplantae > Streptophyta > Magnoliopsida > Asparagales > Asparagaceae > Agave > Agave tequilana. The sequence goes on from JAVJIF010033994.1 coordinate 102,084, forward strand.
CGTATATACACAAGTTTTTACAAAAACATCTAAATAAGTGTTTACCACATGAAATACAAAGCATGATTATTTAAACATAAAACTAAAACATGCTAAAAATTCAACAAATGTAAAGGCATGTAAAACTAAAATGAGAATTTAGAGATAGTTACCAAACAAAAGAACTATACTCCAAATCTCCAAAACATGATGGTCGTCCCACCAAACCTCCTTGATAGCGGGGCATCAAATGTATGTCCATCAAGTCCATGTGCATCCACCATCAAGGCACTAACTCTCTCACATTTTGTGAGAGTCCGCACCTATATCAAATATAAAAGGTAGAGATTTTGGTACCCATTTTCTTTTGGGTCCTCGGGGGTTAACATTGTAAGGAACCCAAATATTCTTATTAGCAAAATTTAAAGAATTAATTCTATCATAACAAAATCTTGCTAAATGGCCTTTGCGGCCGCAATGTGTACACTTGTACACTCTAGGATGCATATATGTGGATGAGTGTGATCATGACGTGCAAAGTGTGCATATGCATGATGTGGGTGATGTGCATGAACATGTGAAGCTTGTTTCTTTTGAAATAAGGCTTCCAATGTAGAATGATTAAATGCACATTTGCTCAAAGTTGAGCTCAAACAATCTATTTTATTTTTCAAAAATTTAACTTCATTTTTATCTATAGTTGTGGCGTGAAAAGCATGATCAACAAACTTTTTCTTTTTAGAAATATTAACTTTTCTTTTTCAACAATTTTTCTTTTTAAAGAGTTATTTTCATTCAAAGCAACTTCCTTTTGTTTTTTTACCAAAACAATTTTATATTTCAATGAAGTATTTCCTTCACAAAGATCATTTAATTTAGAAAGTGAGGACATATTTTCATTTTTCAAACATTCATTTTCTTTTGAAACATTTTCAAATTTAGTTTGAAAAGAATATTTTTTTTTAACATGCAATCAAATTTATTTTTCATTTTCTTGTTATCCTTTTTAAGCATGTCATATTTTTCTAGAAGTTGTTGACAAAAAGATGCAAGTTCATCATATGGCATATCAATATCCTCTTCAAGCTCAGATTCGGTGTTTACCTCAAGGGGGTTATCCCCTTGGACCATGTAGCATACGTTAGAAGCTTCACTTCCAACATCCGAGTCGCTCCCCATATAGTATTGTTCTTATTCGCCAAGGGAGATGATGGTTGTAACGCCCCGATCCTGCGGGTACGGAGACGTTACTGCGACGTATATACGCAAGTCAGAAATACCCTCACGTATATACGCTATGCATCAGTACAGGCAAGAATCACAGTACGAAAACACGTAGTATTATACATGCCAACATGAGGAGTACAATTTACAAAATTATCACCGAGTGTGATATACTATTACAAGTATCTTATATCACAGCCAGGTACAAAAGTAAAATTTACAATATGAATACAAGATGCTCACGAGCTGAAGGAAAATCCCGCGAGCTAGAAGGAAGAGTCAGGTACGAAAGGAATCGAGACTAGTCAGCCTGCTCTGAGAGGAAAGCTTGATCTTTGGTGGAGGGCTCCACTTCAATCCAAGCTTCGGAACCTAAACATACAAATTCAAGGGAGTCAGAACCTCCTAAACAAATGTTCAGATTACAGCCAAGTGGCATAAGAGGTAAGAGTATGAGAGTTGATATAGCATTATGAATAAGAAGCATGTAAAGGAGACACAATGTGCTATAACTGGCAAACTCGAATGAATCGCTATTATCACTTTTAAATGCTTAATCTTATTACTCATCTTACTCATATGTCTAGGTATGTACCATAGCGTCCTACTTCACATACATCCGCATCTGAGTAAGTTGAGGATGTTATTGGAAACCAGCGGGGGTATCAACGAACAATGTTTACAGTGGGTCCCGTGCATACCCGGGACCACGGCCCAGGATGTTCCGTTGCTGGAGAACGGAACCTACCGCAAGGCAAATCAGGAGGGTCTTATGAATGCCCTTAATCATGATGGTACCAGGAAGGAGGGAGCCAGCACTCCCCTCGGTCGCCTGGAGGCCCACAGGTCAGACCGGAAGTTTTAGTTGCACAACATGCCTAATACCACTGTAAACACGAACATGTATTGATAGTCGCGAGTTTTCCCCGACCCGATGCAAGTTGTCCCTTTTTATTTTTGATTTATTATGTATTATCAGATTCCGGGAATGAGCAGGAACAAGTCAGGAATACATGTATCTCAGGAGTACAGTATGTACTATAATGTATCAAGTAGAAATCAAGATGTCAGGTCATCATTCCCGTAGTCGTGATAATCATAAGAGTCAAGTGTATCATGCCGGGTGTCAAGTGATAGCATGACAAGAGGGTGATATTCGTCAAGTAACAAGTCATGTAATAACAAGGGGCAATTATCTGGTAGTAGTATGTCGGGTGGTAACATATCGGTTGACAAGTGATACAACCAAGTGGAGCTGAGTATGCTGGAGGCACAGGTAGCGAATAGAGTTTAAACACTAATACGCTTGGCGAGGTTACCGGGACGACTCGTTTTTAGAATACGAGTGGAATGTCCGGTAGCAACTTGCCTGGACGGATTTAGTGAATAAAGCGCTGAGCGCTAAGTATGCTAACCAGATGGAGCTGAGAAACCTGACGGTCCCAATCACCTCTTTTTCGAGATAGTGAGAGACCGGAGGCTGAACTGAGAAACCTGACGGTCCCAATCACCTCTCTTTCAAGATGGTGAGAGACCGGAGGCTGAACTGAGAAACCTGACGGTCCCAATCACCTCTCTTTCAAGATGGTGAGAGACCGGAGGCTGAATGGTCGCACGAGTTGTTCTATCCTATTACAAGCATTACAGTATATCAGTCCGGGACATATCCACAGATTATAACACACACACCTGTACAACCACATCGCACTGCTACCAAGGACAACATAATAATGATTTTAATACAAGTCTATTTTCTGGCGAGGAAAATCACTCGCCTAAAACGCCACTTTTGAAGCTTGTGCGTCCGATTCCCCAGGAGAGGAAAAATACCAAGCGAGCAAAGGAAAGGGGGGCTTGGCCTTTGGGTGGCCGCCGGCCCTAGGGCGGTGCGCCACCCCTTGGTGGTGGCCTAGGGAGTGGCCGGCCCCAAGGAGAGGGAGGAGGAGAGGAAAGGGAAGATGATTTTGTTGGTGGTGGTGGTATTTGGTAAAGAAGATGGATTTTGGTGGAGTAATAAAAGAAAGTAAAGGAAGTAGTGGAGATGAAGATGGTGTTGTGATGGTGAACTTGATGGTGGAAGTGAAGATGGTGGTGAAATTAGTAGAGATGATGGTGATGAAAAAGGTTATAAACATATGGTGGTGGTGTCGTTAGTGTTGTCGTTGTAATCGTCACCGGAATGATTACCAGAATAATCGTAAACGATTACCGGAATAATCACCGGAGATGTTACCGACGAAGAAGAGCTCGGCCCTAATCCAAAGGAGGTGGCCGGCCCTTGAGAAGAAGATGGGGTGGTGGTTTTGTGGAGAGGTTTTGTTGTAGTGGTAGTTTTTGGAAAAGGTAAAGGAGAAGGTGGAGGCTTTGGTGGAGTTTTTGGAGTTGTGGTAGTTTAAATGGAGATGGAGGAGGAAGAAGATGAAGGTAGGAAGTCAGAGAAGTTGTAGTGGTGGTGGTTGTGGTGGAGATGAAGGAGGAGTTGGTGGTGGTTAAGGTGTTGGTGAAGAGAAAAATGAAGTGAAATGAAGAAGGAAATGTTTATATAGGAATTGGATTTGTGAAGGTGATGTAAATAAATATTTAGAGAGGGGGTTTTTGTAAAATGGAGAGGGTGAGGTGTCCCTCTCTTGGCCGACCATGGTGATGGGAGAGAGGTTGGATATTTTGGAGAAGATATTTTGGTGTTTAGATATTTTTGGTGGAAAGTTGTAGAAGATAATGGAAGAATGGAGAATTTGGTGGAAGGAAAAGGAAAGAAAGAAAAAGGAAAAAGGAAAAAAAATGAAAAAAGAAAGATATTCTCTTGGAAGAAAAAGTGAAAATAATTAGAGTGGCGGATTCCCGGGATTCGGTTGCGGATGCGGAAAACTTTCGGAAAAATACCGAAATTGTCCGAAAATCAAGTATCTCGGAACAACCCGCAAAAATTCTTAAAAATCAAGAATATTATTTTAAGAATTATAGTGAAATTCGTTTCAAGAAATTATTTATAATTTTTAAATTAAAAATCTTGAAATCGGCCGCCAATATTGGTCGACACCAAATCTGACAGAAATCTGATAAATTCTGAAAATTCTCAAAAAAAGAATTAAGATAGTAAATATTATTCTAAGTAAATATGGGAAAGTGGTTTCTCTAAATTTGACTCCATTTGTAAATGAAAAATCCAGGAATAAACCAGCGGTACCGATTAATCCCGATTTTAGGGTGTTTATAAAAATAATTCAGAAAAATCTGAAAAATCATGAAAAATCTAAAATATTGGAAAATAGTGTTTAAAACTAAAATTGACCCAATCTGAGTACCAGAGAGATCAAATCATGTAGTACTGCCATTGTAAGAGAAATAAATAAGAGAAAATAATAATTAAAAATAACAAAGTGTTTTTTTGAAAAAAATCAAGATACGCATCTAAGTACGTATTCTGAGGATGGGGTGTTATAATCCATCCACCTTACAAAAATTTCGTCCTCGAAATTTCAGGAAGGGGAAATGACGGTAGAGAAGACTAGGAAGAAAGAATTTTACCAACTAAGATGTAAATAGTTGAGGGTAACGCTCACGAATAACATCCTCTCGTTCCCACGTGGCCTCCCCCGGAACATGCCTATTCCAAGAAACCAATACTAACGGTATTGCCTTATTCTTCAGAGTCTTGATACTTTTGTCCAGAATGGCCATCGGTTGTTCTTTATAGGACAGATCTGGTTGTAGTTCCAATTCAGAGTGATTTAGAATATGACTTTCATTCTTGACATACTACCGTAGCTGTGATATATGAAAGACATTATGAATTCCTTCCAATGACGGTGGTAATGCCAATCTGTAAGCTACATCTCCCACGCGATCCAAAATCTCGAATGGGCCGATATATCTCGGACTAAGTTTCCCGCGAGTACCGAATCGGATTACCCCTTTTGTTGGTGATATCTTTAAAAATACATGATCACCTGTTCTGAATTCCAATGGTCTTCTATTAATGTCTGCCCAACTCTTCTGTCGGTTCTGCGCTGCACGGAGATGATCCCTGATAATGCTGACTTTATCTGTTGTTTGAACTAGTATATCTGGCCCCCAAAGTCTTCTCTCACCGACTTCGTCCCAACATAACGGTGACCTACATTTTCTGCCATACAATGCTTCAAATGGAGCCATCTTGATACTGGCCTGATAGCTGTTATTATAAGAGAATTCAACCAAATGAAGATAGTCTTCCCATGACCCTTTGAATTCAATCATGCAGGCTCGCAGCATGTCTTCAAGAATTTGGATAGTTCGTTCAGATTGTCCGTCTGTCTGAGGGTGATATGAAGTACTGAATTTCAGACGAGTTCCTAGGCTTTCTTGGAGGCTTTCCCAGAAATGCGATCGGAATCTTGTGTCTCTATCCGATACGATGCTAACCAGAACTCCATGCAGACGAACTATTTCCCTCATATATTTATCTGCCAGAACTTCTGTTGTTTGGCCTATTTTGAATGGTATGAAGTGAGCTGATTTTGTGAGGCGATCGATGATTACCCATATTGCATTATTACCCTTAGGACTGCGGTGTAGAGCCGTAACAAAATCCATAGTGATATGTTCCCACTTCCATTCGGGTATCGGTAAGGGTTGTAGAAGTCCAGCCGTTCTCTGGTGTTCTATCTTTATCTGTTGGCAAACCAAGCACTTGGCCACATACTGGGCTATCTCCCTCTTCATAGCATTCTACCAAAACTGCTGCTTTATGTCTTGATACATTTTAGTTCCGCCTGGGTGTATGGAATAAGCCAAACTGTGTGCCTCTGCCAGAATTTTCTGTCGAACTTCTCCTTGTGGTACACAAAATCTGTTACCAAAGTAAAGTGCATCATCCGAATGAATACGGATATCAGTTCTTAATCCGGCCTCTACTTGAGCTCTGAATTTCTGTAACCTGGGGTCTTCCTTTTGAGCTTTCTTAATTTCATCCATCAGGGTTGGTTGGATCTAAAAAGTCATTAACTTTCCTGACTTATCCATTCCTTGTACTAGCATTAAGTCCAATTTTATGATGTCCTAAATCAACTCCTTCCGTTGAGTGAGTTGTACTAGTATTTTATTTTCTGGCTTCCTGCTCAATGCATCTGGTACTGTATTGACCTTGCTAGGATGGTACTGTAAGTCTATATTATAGTCCGCCATCAATTCCAGCCACTGTCTTTGTCTCATGTTTAGTTCTTTCTGCGTGAAAATATACTTAAGACTTTTGTGATCAGTGTAGATTAACACCTTGTCTCCCAGAAGATAATGCCTCCAGATCTTTAATGCGAATATTACTGCTGCCAGCTCTAAGTCATGAGTTGGGTAATTTCTCTCATGTGGTTTCAATTGCCTGGATGCATAAGCTATGACATGATCATGCTGCATTAATATGCACCCCAGGCCTTTTCCTGATGCATCACTGTATATAACCATCCCTCCTCTTCCTGAGGGAGTCCTCAAGACTGGAGCTGTAATGAGTCTTTTCTTTAATTGTTCAAATGCTGCAGTACATTCCTCTGTCCATATATACTTTTCTCCTTTTCGGGTGAGCTTTGTTAACGGGGCTGCGATCTTAGAAAAATCTTGGACAAAACGTCTGTAATATCCAGCTAATCCAATAAAACTCTTAATTTCTGTTACCGTCTTTGGAATTGGCCAGTCCTTTACTGCCTGGATTTTGCTAGGGTCAACTGAAATTCCTTCTTCTGAAATCATATGTCCAAGGAAAGCTATACAGTTTAACCAGAAGTCACACTTGCTCTGCTTAGCATGAAGTTGTTCCTGCTGGAGAGTCTGCAATACTACCCTCAAGTGTTCTGCATGCTCTCTGTCGTTCTTGGAATATATCAAGATGTCATCTATAAATACAACCACAAACTGATCCAAATATGGTGAGAACACTCTGTTCATCAAATCCATAAAGACTGCAGGGGCATTGGTAACTCCAAAGGGCGTGACTAGAAATTCGTAATGACCATAGCGAGTCCTGAATGCTGTCTTTGGAATATCTTTTTTCTTTACCTTTAGCTGGTGATAACCTGATTGTAGATCCAATTTAGAAAATACTCGGGCTCCATGAAGTTGGTCAAAAAGATCATCTATTCTTGGTAATGGATACTTATTCTTGATGGTAACTTTGTTCAATTCTTTATAGTCTATACATAACCGTTTACCACCATCCTTTTTGTTTGTCAATAGCACTGGAGCTCCCCATGGTGAAGTACTCGGCCTAATTAACCCCTTATCAGAGTATTCTTGCAGCTGTTTCTTTAGAATCTCTAACTCAGTGGGTGCCATTCTGTACGGAGCTTTAGATATTGGAACTGTGCCTGGAATGGTATCAATGGAGAACTCAATCATTCTGTCAGGTGGGAGTCCTGAGATTTCAGCAAACACTTCTGGGAATTCATCCCAAACCGGTACTCCCTTCTTCTGAATCTCAGTAGTAGTCATCTGAGTTTTTCTCTTGGCAGACTTAAGTTCCCCGTTAAATTGAAATTCAGGCTGAAGTGGAATTCTAAAATTAATTTTCTTCTCCCGACAATCAATAACCGCATAGTATTTGCTGAGCCAGGTCATGCCTAAGATTTCGTCGTACTCTTTGGTATCTAGTACGAGCATATCTATGGCCAATGTCCTGTTACATAGTTCTACAGGGCAATCGATACAAATTTTATTGGAAATGACTACATCATTCCCGGTACTAATCTCCCATTGGTGGTCTAAAGACTTAACAGGTATAAAATGCAAGGCAACAAACTGATCTGATATGTAACAATGAGAAGCACCTGAATCAAAGAGGGCTAGAATAGGTTTTGAGTGTACCCTGATCTTACCTGTCACCACTTCTTCAGAAGTCTCGGCCTCTTCCGCCGTCAAGTTGTAAGCTTGTCCCCTTCCGCGACCAGCTGTAGTCCTAACTCCCCTTTGGACTGGGTGGATCACTTGCTGTCGGGAGGGGGAGGGGCCCTTCTAGCCGTTGGTCCCTGATTCCTCTGTCCATTTGGTATTGGAGGTACTGGCAAGGCTTGGTTCACTATTCCTGTCCTTTTATGGGGACAGCCTTCTATTGTATGGTCACTGGAACCACATACCAGGCATAATCCATTTGTCCTACGGCAATTTTGTTGAGAGTGACCTGGTTTCTGGCAATAATTATAAAAAGGAAATGATTGGGTTGTCTGGAAGGGGGCTGGTCGAAATGGTCGTCTCAGTGTCGGAACTTTTGCAGCTCTAAATGGACGTCCTCTCCCCATTTGTGGAAGTGGCCTCTTCATTGCCTGATTCCTTATCAGGTTAAGTTTCTTTTTCTCCAGTCCTCGCTCCACCTCCCTAGCTATAGTGAGGACCTGGGCATATGTTTTCAGCTGTTGAGGAATCAAAAGGACTTGAATATTCATTTGTAAGCCCTGTTGGAATCTACTTGCTCGCTTCTCTTTGTCTGTCACCATATATGAAGCAAAGGTGCTAAACCTTAAGAACTCAGCGGCATACTCATCCACAGACCGGTTCCATTGCTGAAGTCGGATGAACTGTTCTTCCATCTCTCTCTGAGCTGTGGTAGGGAAGAATCTATTATAAAAGCTCTTAGAAAACTGGTCCCAAGTGATGGGTTTTTCCAGTCTTGCTTCCTCAGCTAGCCACCAGGTCCTGGCTATATCTTTTAGTTGAATCTTGGCGACCTCTACCTGATTTTCTTTTGGGACCCGGGCTACATTCAAGAGATCTGTGGTGTCGATCAGCCATTGTTCGGTATCTAGTGGTCTCTCTCCTCCTGTGAATATTGCCGGCTGCAGCCGCCTGAAGTCTGATACATTTCCCGGCCTCTGTTCCTTAGGAGTTGTTAATCCTTGCCGAAGGAGTTCTGTCTGCTATTGTTGATTCTCCATCATATTCTGGATAACCCTCAGAATATCAGCATTCTCTCCCGTGGGTCCATTTGGTAATTGTCCGGAGCTGTTACGACCCGTCCTTCTATCCATCGTTATGTTGGTAAAAGATGACTGGAAACTGGAAAGATAGAAGGATTTTAGGACATAGGGGAAGGAGTCAAGAAGGAATAGATAACATCGTACATTGTAGTTGGATTGTATAACCGAGACTCAAGCATAGCAATTGCAAATTAATATTCCATTAATTTGCTGCTTGAATATACTGTAGGTGTGAGAGCCTAGGCTCTGATACCAACCTGTAACGCCCCGATCCTGCGGGTACGGAGACGTTACTGCGACGTATATACGCAAGTCAGAAATACCCTCACGTATATACGCTAAGCATCAGTACATGCAAGAATCACAGTATGAAAACACGTAGTATTATACATGCCAACATGAGGAGTACAATTTACAAAGTTATCACCGAGTGTGATATACTATTACAAGTATCTTATATCACAGCCAGGTACAAAAGTAAAATTTACAATATGAATACAAGATGCTCACGAGCTGAAGGAAAATCCCGCGAGCTAGAAGGAAGAGTCAGGTACGAAAGGAATCGAGACTAGTCAGCCTGCTCTGAGAGGAAAGCTTGATCTTCGGTGGAGGGCTCCACTTCAATCCAAGCTTCGGAACCTAAACATACAAATTCAAGGGAGTCAGAACCTCCCAAACAAATGTTCAGATTACAGCCAAGTGGCATAAGAGGTAAGAGTATGAGAGTTGATATAGCATTATGAATAAGAAGCATGTAAAGGAGACACAATGTGCTATAACTGGCAAACTCGAATGAATCGCTATTATCACTTTTAAATGCTTAATCTTATTACTCATCTTACTCATATGTCTAGGTATGTACCATAGCGTCCTACTTCACATACATCCGCATCTGAGTAAGTTGAGGATGTTATTGGAAACCAGCGGGGGTATCAACGAACAATGTTTACAGTGGGTCCCGTGCATACCCGGGACCACGGCCCAGGATGTTCCGTTGCTGGAGAATGGAACCTACCGCAAGGCAAATCAGGAGGGTCTTATGAATGCCCTTAATCATGATGGTACCAGGAAGGAGGGAGCCAGCACTCCCCTCGGTCGCCTGGAGGCCCACAGGTCAGACCGGAAGTTTTAGTTGCACAACATGCCTAATACCACTGTAAACACGAACATGTATTGATAGTCGCGAGTTTTCCCCGACCCGATGCAAGTTGTCCCTTTTTATTTTTGATTTATTATGTATTATCAGATTTCGGAAATGAGCAGGAACAAGTCAGGAATACATGTATCTCAGGAGTACAGTATGTACTATAATGTATCAAGTAGAAATCAAGATGTCAGGTCATCATTCCCGTAGTCGTGATAATCATAAGAGTCAAGTGTATCATGCCGGGTGTCAAGTGATAGCATGACAAGAGGGTGATATTCGTCAAGTGACAAGTCATGTAATAACAAGGGGCAATTATCTGGTAGTAGTATGTCGGGTGGTAACATATCGGTTGACAAGTGATACAACCAAGTGGAGCTGAGTATGCTGGAGGCACAGGTAGCGAACAGAGTTTAGACACTAATACGCTTGGCGAGGTTACCGGGACGACTCGTTTTTAGAATACGAGTGGAAGGTCCGGTAGCAACTTGCCTGGACGGATTTAGTGAATAAAGCGCTGAGCGCTAAGTATGCTAACCAGATGGAGCTGAGAAACCTGACGGTCCCAATCACCTCTCTTTCGAGATAGTGAGAGACCGGAGGCTGAACTGAGAAACTTGACGGTCCCAATCACCTCTCTTTCAAGATGGTGAGAGACCGGAGGCTGAACTGAGAAACCTGACGGTCCCAATCACCTCTCTTTCAAGATGGTGAGAGACCGGAGGCTGAATGGTCGCACGAGTTATTCTATCCTATTACAAGCATTACAGTATATCAGTCCGGGACATATCCACAGATTATAACACACACACCTGTACAACCACATCGCAATGCTACCAAGGACAACATAATAATGATTTTAATACAAGTCTATTTTCTGGCGAGGAAAATCACTCGCCTAAAACGCCACTTTTGAAGCTTGTGCGTCCGATTCCCCGGGAGAGGAAAAATACCAAGCAAGCAAAGGAAAGGGGGGCTTGGCCTTTGGGTGGCCGCCGGCCCTAGGGCGGTGCGCCACCCCTTGGTGGTGGCCTAGGGAGTGGCCGGCCCCAAGGAGAGGGAGGAGGAGAGGAAAGGGAAGATGATTTTATTGGTGGTGGTGGTATTTGGTAAAGAAGATGGATTTTGGTGGAGTAATAAAAGAAAGTAAAGGAAGTAGTGGAGATGAAGATGGTGTTGTGATGGTGAACTTGATGGTGGAAGTGAAGATGGTGGTGAAATTAGTAGAGATGATGGTGATGAAAAAGGTTATAAACATATGGTGGTGGTGTCGTTAGTGTTGTCGTTGTAATCGTCACCGGAATGATTATCGGAATAATCGTAAACGATTACCGGAATAATCACCGGAGATATTACCGACGAAGAAGAGCTCGTCCCCAATCCAAAGGAGGTGGCCGGCCCTTGAGAAGAAGATGGGGTGGTGGTTTTGTGGAGAGGTTTTGTTGTAGTGGTAGTTTTTGGAAAAGGTAAAGGAGAAGGTGGAGGCTTTGGTGGAGTTTTTGGAGTTGTGGTAGTTTAAATGGAGATGGAGGAGGAAGAAGATGAAGGTAGGAAGTTAGAGAAGTTGTAGTGGTGGTGGTTGTGGTGGAGATGAAGGAGGAGTTGGTGGTGGTTAAGGTGTTGGTGAAGAGAAAAATGAAGTGAAATGAAGAAGGAAAGGTTTATATAGGAATTGGATTTGTGAAGGTGATGTAAATAAATATTTAGAGAGGGTTTTTTGTAAAATAGAGAGGGTGAGGTGTCCCTCTCTTGGCCGGCCATGGTGATGGGAGAGAGGTTGGATATTTTGGAGAAGATATTTTTGGTGTTTAGATATTTTTGGTGGAAAGTTGTAGAAGATAATGGAAGAATGGAGAATTTGGTGGAAAGAAAAGGAAAGAAAGAAAAAGGAAAAAGGAAAAGAAAATGAAAAAAGGAAGATATTCTCTTGGAAGAAAAAGTGAAAATAATTAGAGTGGCGGATTCCCGGGATTCGGTTGCGGATGCGGAAAACTTTCGGAAAAATACCGAAATTGTCCGAAAATCAAGTATCTCGGAACGACCCGCAAAAATTTTCAAAAATCAAGAATATTATTTTAAGAATCATGGTGAAATTCGTTTCAAGAAATTATTTATAGTTTTTAAATTAAAAATCTTGGAATCGGCCGCCAATATCGATCGACACCAAATCTGGCAGAAATCTGATAAATTCTGAAAATTCTCAAAAAAAGAATTAAGATAGTAAATATTATTCTAAGCAAATATGGGAAAGCGGTTTCTCCAAATTTGACTCCATTTGTAAATGAAAAATCCAGGAATAAACCAGCGGTACCAATTAATCCCGATTTTAGGGTGTTTATAAAAATAATTCAGAAAAAATCTGAAAAATCATGAAAAATCTAAAATATTGGAAAATAGTGTTTAAAACTAAAATTGACCCAATCTGAGTACCAGAGAGATCAAATCATGTAGTACTGCCATTGTAAGAGAAATAAATAAGAGAAAATAATAATTAAAAATAACAAAGTGTTTTTTTTTGAAAAGAAATCAGGATACGCATCTAAGTACGTATTCTGAGGATGGGGTGTTACAATGGTGTTCTATACTACAAAAACCGAGTCAAGATTAGCAACCCTACATAAATAATCATTATTTAGGTTACTCTTCAAAGCATGGATGGCTTTTGAGTTAGCCTCAGTATACTTGCTATTATTAACATGTGAATCTTTAGTGGTAGCAAGATAAACATGAATGCTTAGGCTTTTGAGGTACATAGACATCTTAACCTTCAAAGTTTGGATGTTAAGAATGTCAAAGGTGGGTGGTGACATGAAATCTATGTGTGTGTACAAACATTATGATTAGCTATAAAATGGGGATCTTTAACTCAAGGTTGTTAGACCCAAATCAAGAGCACGTGGCTCTGATACCAATTGAAATCTCTTAGAAATGGGGTGAATAGGTGACTAGCTAATCTGATGGTCAATTAATGCGAAATTAAAACTATTAATACAAACTAAAGCTTCTTAAGCTAAACACCAAGCATAACACAAGAGTGTAGCTGGATTCCCCGTGAAAGGCTGTAGACTAACTCCTCAAGATTCCTTTAGATAAGAGTTGATGTGCCGCTTTGGCTCTCTTGGTTGAATACAAGTGTTAGCAAATAATTCCCAAGCATATAACATTTTTAAGCACAATGTATATCAAGCATATAAGGATAAAGACAATATAAACATGCAAGATATAAAGACAAGTAAGAGATAGAGAGAGCAATCGCAAACACGAGAGAATTGTTTCGAGGTTCGAGCACACTTACTCTACGTCCCCGCCTTCAACACTTGAAGGATTTTCACTAAAATCGATCCCACCGGATCACTCGGTGCTGCTACACCTACAAGGAGTTCCCACTAGAACTCTTGGACTCTCTAGTCCCTCTCTTGTTCCCGCAAGAACACACCGCAAACACACAAGCTTGCCGAGGCCGCACCTCTATAATGAGCTCTCACTAGAACTCTAAACATCGCGAACCCGCAGGTCCGCCTCCTCAAATCAAAGATGAAGTCTTTGGTGATCACAACACTTTGATCACCTAAAAACAATCTCACAATAACTCTCCTATAGGATGGATATATCAATAGAAAGCTCAAGTATTTGTGAGAAAAATAAGGATTAAAGTTGTGGTAGAAAACACAAGAAAATCACTTTTGAAAACTCTTGATAAACTCTCCTTTTGAATGGAAGTATTTAGCTCTTAAACAAGTGGGGAAAACTTCTAAAATAGATGGGAAAATCTAAGTTTAAAACTCTCCAAAAATTTTATCTCAAACAGTCCAAGAAAGCCCCCTTTTATAGGCTAACCAAAAACTAGCCGTTAGGGCCAAATCAATAAACTGGACGGCTGTCAGTCAATCGCCCGGTTGACCGGCCAACGGTCAGATTTATGACTATTGAGCCAGCAGTCGACCGGTCCAATCGACCGTGACCTGGAAATAGAGAGCAGAACTCTTTGCCGGTCGACCGCCCGGTCGATCGGGGCTTTTCAGAGAGCAGAAGCTCTCTGGAAGTCGACCGGGTCGGTCGACCCGGCCCTCCAGCCAAACTAGGCGTGCACGCTTGTGCACGTCGGTCGACCGACTCCTGACTCGGTCGACCGGCCCGGTCGACCTACAGAAGTCAGAACAGGGATTATAGGGATTAAAAATTTGGCTTTTTGACTTAAATAAAATCCCATAAAATCTCTAAAATTCTACCAAAATAGGTTCAATAAAATTCTTTGATATACAAATATGTTTGAGTAAAATCAAAATATGTTACAAACATTTTGAACTATTTTTGTAACTTAGAAATTTTGACATAAAACAAAAACCGTATTTTTCAAAATAGATTTTTTCAAAACTTCTCCAAATACAAAAATAAGATATTTTAAACTCTTTTAAAGTATAGAGTGTATGGATATGATCCATTACACATAAAAGATGAAATATCTATGTTTTTGACAATAAGCACTAAAATGGTTTTAGTTAAAGACAAATATACTTTGAATTCTAAAAATCAAACTAGTATTTTTCCAATTGAAAATCCTTTTATGAAAACACAAATTAATCTTGAGTGTATGTGTATATGTACTTGAGCAATCCACCAACTATTCTATTCTTTACATTTTATCTAAAATAAAATCTTAACAAAAATAAATTTAGACACAAGTCTTCTCTTGAAGGGCTTCACTTGAAGTCTTTTTCTCCTTCTTGACTTGGTCCAAACTTGATCCACAGAGCTAGACTCCTCTTGAGTACTTGATGTGATCTTGATGCATAAGCTCTTGAATCAAACCGTGTTAGCTCCAAAACTTGACTTTAAATCCTTTGTTGAAGCTAAACACCTACTAAGATCTTGATCACAAATCTGAAACTAATTAAACACAAGATCATTAGTATTATGACTATATGAGTTAATCATCAGCAAAACTAGAGTGATGGGCCTTTGGGCCAACAGTTCTTGCATAGCAAAATCTTTTGTTCAAATTCTTAGAAGGTCAAATCTTTCAGATCTAAGAAAAAAATCTTTTCATAATCTAATGTTTCATTATAAATTTTTATTACAAGATCCAAGGAAAAACTTAATAACCTTAATAACCTTATCCTTTTCATTACAAATTTTATTCAAATTATTATCATGAACAACATCCTATTTATTGTGTTACGAAAAGAAAATCTCTTATAAGATAATTTAAATTATTTAAATCTTGTCTTATTTATAAACTTATATTAGTAGATTTTTTACAAACATTCATTAGTTAATTAATTGTTTATTTCTACCATGTTAGTTAACTAAAATAGAATTGTCTATTTAAAAATAGTTAAATTTTATGCTATTTGTTCTAAGAATTATTTATTCTTGCAAGTCAATTATTAATTAATTCCTGCCAGTCTATTTCTAACATTTAATTGGAATAACATTTTAGAAATTATTATTGTTATAATTTTGAATTAAAAAAATTAAAAGAACACGTCTATATCTTGTTATGTCTTGCTTGAATTATTTGGCATATAATTAAAGAAAGACTATACACTATTTTATTCTGCAAACAATAATCTAAAAGCTACAATATAAACTAAATTCTGACATTATTAAAATAATTTTAAAATACAGAATTCAGGCAGCACCATCCTGTTACTATGGGCAACCCTGATCATTTCAAGGGTATCAAACTGGAGAAATTCTTCGGCACATGCTTAAAGAGATGGAAAAATCAGATGAAGTACTGGTTGACCACTTTATATCTTATTTCAACCATAGATGACATCATTCCTGCACCTTCTCCTAAACCCTCATCTATTGGATTTTCTCCTGTTGAAACTTCTCCTATAACTCTTTCTTCCTACATCTATTTGAAACCTGAGGAAATTGACTATCATTGTCTCCATAAGATTCTTAGTGCACTCTCTAATAGTCTATATGACATTTATTATGAATATAAGTGTGTTAAAGAACTATGGACAGCTCTAGAGGATGAATATGGCCTCGATGATGTTGGAATCGAAAAGATTCACCTCTTTCTCCTTCAATAAATTTATGATGACTGATAGTAAACTAATCAATGATTAACTTCATGAATTTAAAGATTATATTTGATACCTTCAATCGAAAAGGAATCAATTCTCTGACGATTAGAAGGTGTCTTGTCTTATTGATAAACTACTTCCTGATCAACCTTTACTGGAGACCTCCATCACAAGTAAGGTGACCTAACTCTTGTTCAACCCTAAAAGTGATTCGCATAGAAGATCAGCATAGGCAAAACTCTAAAATCAAGTCTGAAATGAAAGTTAAAGTGAACTTGGTGGAGAAAAAGTCTAAGTGCAAATTTATAAATCCCAAGGGCAAGAAGTTCAAAAAACCTAATCATTTTCATTCTTTTCCTAATGCAAACTCCTTTTCTTTTAAACATTCCCAATCTTCCTCCTTCAAACTCAAGACCATTGGCCAAAAGACAGATGGAAGATTCTGCTATGTCTGCGGAAGAACGAATCACATGGCGCCTCAATGTTTTCAACCAGAAGAAAGAACCTGTCAAAGCTCAACTAAGAGAAAATGGAGGAAATAGCGGACACAAGGTCAACATGGTGAAACTAAACTCCAACTCTTTTAGATTAGATTCTTCTCTTCCTATTGTCAACTTTTTCACCTTCTCCTCGGACTGGTGATTAGACTCAAGAGCCAATATTCATATTTGTACTGATCGCTCCTGCTTTAAATCCTATCAGGAATAATGTGGAAGAAGCGTGAGCCTGACAGATGACTCCATTAGAGAGATAAAGGGAACTGGACGTATTGATCTCAGAATGATCTCAGAGAAAATTCTGACTCTTCAAGGCATCCTGTATGTACCCACACTTCGGAAAAATCTGATCAGTAAGTCTTTACTTCTAAGAGCTGGCTATAAAATTGTCAAGGAATCCAATAAGTTTTTAATCTCCAAGTCTAATATCTTCATCGGAAAAGGCTTTGTTTGTGATACCCTTTTTTGTCTCAATATAATAAATTCTTTTGAGAATGAAATTTATATTCCTTCTGCTTTGAACATTGAATCTTGTGATATCTAGTATTAAAGGTTGGGACATGTCTCCTTCAATTCTATCAAGAAAATGATTAACTTGAATCTCATTTCTAAATCTTCTTTAACATATCTTCTAGATGTGAAATCTGTGTTCAAGGTAAGAATACCCAAAAATCATTTCTTTCTATCACAAGGAGATATGAAACCCTCGAACTTATTTATAGTGATGTGTGTGACTCGAACAGAGTTCTCACCTGAGGCGGTAGAAGATACTTTGTGACATTCATTGATTACTACTCTAAATTCTGTCGCACTTATCTTTTTAAATTTAAGAATGAAGTCCTCAATTGGTTTAAGGTGTATAAAGTCGAAGATAAGAACCAACATGAAAAGAAGATCAAAATTCTAACATCTGATCGTGAAGGGAGTATACCTCAAATGATATGGTAAAATTCTACCAAGAACACATCATTATTCATGAGATAACTGCTCCCTACACACCTCAATCCAACGGTGTAGCTGAAATAAAGAACAAAATACTAATGGATATGGTGAATTGCATGTTACGCAGCTCAGGTGCACCTGAAAACCTTTGCGGTGAGCTCTCCTTTCTGCCTGTTTTATACTCAATAGGGTTTCCCAAAGAGACTCCGATGTTACTCCGTATGAAGTTTAGAAAGGGATAACTCCTAACATTAAATTCTTCAAAGTTTGGGATTGCCTGGTTAAGGTTTCAATACTGGAACCAAAGAAAAGGAAAATCGGCCCCAAGAGTGTTGATACTATCCTCATCGGATATGCACTAGATAGTAATGTTAACTGATTTCTAGTGGTTAACTCTGAGATAAGTGAAATATCCAACAACACATCATTGAAGTTAGGGATGCTGATTACTTTGAAAATATCATTCCTTTCAAGTGTAGAATCCCTAGTGATCCTTCTTGAAAATCACCTAGAGAGGGGTGAATAGGTGATGACTATACAAAGTGACAAATAATGCGGAATTAAAAATATCTTGCTAGCAACCAAGCAATTAGCAAATATAATTAAATAAAACTTGCAAAAAGAGTAAGCAATATAGAGTGCAAGTAAAGAGATAGTAGAGTTAAGAGGGAGTAAGCAATCGCAAATACAAGGATACGTTTCAAAATTCAAGCCACTGCTCTACGTCCCCGCCTTCAACACTATGAAGGATTTTCACTATGACTGATCCCACTGGATCACCAACCGGTTACAAGTTCTCATTAGAACTCTTCGAAGAGATTTGTCCTCTCTAACGGTGTAGCAACACCAACATGGAGCTCACTAGCTCGCTCGAGACCGCAACCTCGGCAACTTCTCAATTGAAAGAAATCGGTGATCAACTCTTGACCACAAAATATCTCAAAAGCACAACCCTATAACCAAGATGAGAAAGTGAAACTCTTTAAGATTGCTTAGTGAAAATAGCTAGTAGAGAAGTAGAGGAAAGGCTCAAGTTAAAACACAAAAACTTTGAAAATGTTTGGCTCAAAAGGAAATCTTTTGCAAAGAGGCTAAAACTTGAAAAACTTTGATCTATGACTTGAAATCTTGTTGTTGAGTTGTTTCATAGTCTTACTATTTATAGGGGATGAAAATAAGGCTAGAAAACACAATAGAGCCGTTGGAACAAGACCCAGAAAAGAAAAATTTGACACTAGCTGTTGGGAGCCAACTCAGCAGAAAACTTTGCTGCCAGTCGATCGGGCGGTCGACCGCCAACGATCAGTTTCCGACCGTTAGGGAAAGCGGTCGATCGGGCGATCTACCATAGTTCCCAATCAGAGAGTGAAAACTCTTTGTCGGTCGACTGGACCCAACAGAGAGCAATGATCTTGCAGACGGTCGACCGCCTGGTCGACCGAAGTGCACGGTTGCACTTTGGTGCATGTCGGTCGATTGCCTGATCGACCGACAGAGCAATTTTGCTCTGCCAATGATCGACTGCCCGGTCGACCGGAAGTGGACCAAAATCTTGATCTAGATATATTTGCAAAACTAATCTTTTTTCAATAAAAATTCTTTTGATATATAAATACAAAATAGAGCTCTGGGGTCTTGAAAAACTAGGGTGTGATCATGGATCAACACAAATAAATTAGAATCATATTTTGACAAAATTCTTTTCTAAAACAAAAACTAGTTTTTTCAAAACTTGTTTTTTCGAGCTTGATTTTCTGAAACTTTATTTTTCTGAAACTCGATAAGAAAAACGGTAAAAAGCCTAGTTGTAAACTTTTATTTGAAAAACACAAAAGAATATGAAGAGAGAGAGTGTGTGTGTGTCAATCCCAAAAGTTATCAATGTCTATCGTCTTAGTTTTAACAAATGACTATAAATCCTATCTAAAATAGAAAAAGTAAAAATACAAATCTTAAAAAAGTCTTCTGATATTGCTTGATCCTTGAGCTCTTTTAGTGTGTTAGGCTCTGAGATCTAAATCATCTTGGCTTCTAAATGAGTAAGTGGTTTGATGAAGCCGAAATGCAACATATAATTTTACCTGAAACTAAATTAAACAATCTTGTTAATACATAATTATATATGATTTGTTATCATCAAAACTAGGGCTTTGGGTGAACAATCTCCCCCTTTTTGATGATGACCAAAGATATGGAGTTATTACAAATATTTTGGGAAGAGACTTCAAGTGAAGCTCCCCCTAAACACATGCATATATAAGAATATGACATAAAGAGCTAAATGTATAATAAAAGCATATATAGTATATGACAATTTGACTCTTATTCTAACCATCTATGCATACCAGGAATACAGAGTTATAAAAGTGTATGCACAAACGGTTTCCCTCCATCCATCCAAATTACCTCCAACTGCCATTAATAAGTGGTAGATAGGTGGATGGTAAAGGAGCTAGAAACATATACCACATACACCACATATAAATACAATAGAGATATATATCATATCAGAAATATGTCCAACCTCAAAACCAGATACATACCACACATAAAAAACATAAATCCATAAAACACTGAAATAAAACACATATCCATACATAGATCCAAATACATAAAAGAAAAATGTAAAAGTCTCTCCTACAGATAACTCCATCTCCCAAATATAACTCCCTCAAGATCTCTCCCTTTTTGTCATCAACAAAAAGGATCAATCCTCTTAAAAATCAGGGTCTTCTAGTAAGCTGGTGCCTCAGGAACATCAGGAGGAGGAACCCATGCGTCGAATGGAGGATCCGTCATAGGAAGTGACTGTGAGTGACCACTCAGAAGAGGAATCGGCCAAGCGTTCCTACTATAGGTGTCATCGACACAGGTCTGCAGATAGCGAATAGAGGCATAAATGTATTGGAGATCATTATCCACTCTATATTCTAGCCGCTGGAAGTGACTAGTCATCTGCAGGTTGTGCTTTCAAAGCTGAGTAGAAAGAGCCAGATACTTATCAAAAGAAGTAGAAGATGTAAAAGAGGATCTAGAAACAACAGCAGGTATGATAGGAGGAGACTGAGGAGCAGGAGCACGCTCCCTAGCACACAACCTCTTGAGAAGAGTGTTGTTTATCTCTACTGACAGTTCGATGGACCGTTCAGTGGAGAGATCAAACTTAAGTTGCTTCAACAGGCGTGTGATAAGCATCCCAAAGGGCAAGTGCCAGTTTGGGATCAGGAGATGATCAGAAGCCATATAGTCAATGATGAGTTTAGGTATATTGACTCTAATGCCTTTCAGAAGGCAATAGATCAGAAGAGGAGCAGAATCTCTAGCGTGACTATACTCTTCTGATTTTAGCAGGAGGTTATAGAAAACTATTTTAGTTAGGACTTAGGCTTAGGCGGTGAGAGTGTAATACTTCACCTCTTCATTCCTAACCAAAGCGGGGTTATCATTATCATGAAACAACAAGGAGGCGGTGAGGGCAGACTCACCGTTAGGATAGTCAAAATCATGTAAATCAACATTGTACATATCTACCCCCTCACAGGAGAGGTGTAGCAGATAGGCAAATTTTTCAAGTGAAATATTGATATCCTTACCAAGTGCTCTAGACCTGATATGATTGTTTTGAATAGACAGGTTAGAGTAAAAATAATGTATAAGCTCAGGATAAACGGGTTCCTTGATTGTGACGAATTGTTCAAGTGAGCTAGTACTCAAAATAGCAGTAAGATTAAGGTACTCAAAATCACCAAGCACCACAATTCTACCTGATATAACAGTTTTGTTATGGATAACGGAAAATCTATGGGATGCATTTTGTGAAATAAAGGGGTCGAAAGAGAACTCAAGGGTTTTCTCTTCTCAGATCTGGATCTCTTGGACATATTGAAGATAATAAACAAGAATATGGCACGAATAATGAGTGATTAACTTGAAAAAAATAAGGAAATTAAAGAGATTTAGAAAGTAAATAGTTTATGCCTTGAAATCCCAAAGAAATTTCTTAAATTTTGATGTTATATTTGGGAGATGGAGTTATCTTTGGGGGAGTTATATTTGGGAGTGTCTACTTTTGTGTTTTTCTTTTATGTATTTGGATCTATGTATGGATATGTGTTTTGTTTCAGTGTTTTATGGATTTCTGTTTTTTATGTGTGGTATGTATCTGGTTTTGAAGTTGGTATTGGCATGAACCTCTGTATATGTATGGACATATTCTGATATGGTATATATCTCTATTGTCTTTATATGTGGTGTATGTGGTATATGTTTCTAGCTCCTTTACCATCCACCCATCTACCACCTGTTATTGGAGGTTGGAGTTAATTTGGACGGATGGAGGGAAACTGTTTGTGCATACACTTTTATAACTCTGTATTCCTGGTACGCATAGATGGTTAGTATAAGAGCCAAATTGTTATATACTATATATGCTTTTAGTATGCATTTAGCTCTTTTATGTCATATTCTTATATATGCATGTATTTAGGGGGAGCTTCACTTGAAGTCTCTTCCCAAAATATTTATAATAACTCCATATGTTTTGTCATCATCAAAAAGGGAAGATTGTTGGCCCAAAGGCCATTTGCCCTAGTTTTGATGATAACAAATCATATATAGTTATGTATTAACAAGATTGTTTAATTTAGTTTCAGGTAAAATTATATGTTGCATTTCAGCTCCATCACAAGATTCACACATTTGAAAGCTAAGAAGATTTAGATCCTAGAGCCTAACACACTAGAAGAGCTCAAGGATCAAGCGATATTCAGAAGATTATTTCAAAATTTGTATTTTTACCTTTTCTATTTTAGATAGGATTTATAGTAGTTTGTTAAAACCAAGATGATAGAGGTTGATAGCTTTTAAGATTGACACACAAAGATTTCATATTCCTTTGTGCTTTTCAAAATCAATTTTCATTTTCTCAAAAGATTTTCATAAATCATTTTTCTCATTTAAAACAATTTCAAATTTGTTCTTTAAAAGATCATTTTCCTTTTTCAATTTTTTGTTTTGAGTAAGGAAAATTTCATATCTATTTTGAATTTCTTTAAAAAATTGTGCCAATTCATCCATGGTTAAATCATCATCTTCTAGTAAGTTTTCAAGATTTACCTTTGAAGCTTCATCGCCGTGTGCCATGAAGCACATGTGTGCTGTGTCAATCTCCTCTTCAGATTCCATCTCCGAATCATCCCATGTAGCCACCATCCATTTCTTTTTCTTATGCACGTTCTTGGAGATCGTGGCTTGTAGTGAGGGGCCATCCGCAATTAGATGACCTGTCCTTTTGCAATGAAAGTAAGGACCCGTCTCCTCTTTCTTCTTTTCAAGTCTTCCTTGAGGTCTTTCTCTTCGGAATTTGCTTTGTCTTTCTTTCTTATAAAACATCTTGCTCACTTTTCTAATGAGCATGGAAAAGTCTTCATAATCGTCTTCTGATGATTCATCTTCATTAAAGGAGGATGGAGTCGCTTTGAAAGCTATTATTTTTTTCTTTGGAGCCTCCCTTTCTTCTCTCACCTTCATTTCCATCTCATAGGTGTTGAGATTATAAATGAAGTCAGAATAGTTCATCTCCTCCCTATCGTTGAGCTCCTTGAGGGTAGCTGGCTTGACTACCCAAGATTTCAGAAGAGCTCTAATGACCTTTCGGATCTTTGGTCATTATCAATCTTGTCACCTAAAGAAGATAAACCATTAGTGATTTTGGTGAACCGAGTGAGCATTTCATCAATGTATTCATTCTCAAGCATATAAAAATTCTCATATTAAGAACGGAGCAGGTCAATTTTGGATCAGATGTTCCCTCATGAGTAATTATGAGATCGTTCCAAACTTCAAAAGTAGATTTACAATTTATTACACGAAAAAGATCATCATCATTAAGTGCTTGTATGAGTGCATATTCGGCTTTAGCATTTGCTTCATAGTCCTTAGCAGTTTGTCAGACCATGTATCCTCATTACCGTGAGGTTCTACAAATTCTTTGGTTATGGCATTAGCAACTCTAACTCTTAGGGATTTGAGAAATAGGCTAATCTTGACCATCTAAATGGGGAAATTCAACCCGCCAAATTTAGGTGGGAACCTGATGCTAGAGAAGTCGTGTAACGCCATGAAAACAAGTTAGTACACAAATAAATAATAGATACAACAAATAAATATAGCTAAATAAAGAGGATCTCCCTAAGGTGGTTAAGCCAAAAGATAGGGTTAGACTCTGATACCAATTGAAAATCACCTAGAGGGGGGTAAATAGGTGATGGCTATACAAAATGACAAATAATGCGGAATTAAAAATATCTTGCTAGCAACCAAACAATTAGCAAATACAATTAAATAAAACTTGCAAAAAGAGTAAGCAATATAGAGTGCAAGTAAAAAGAGTAGAGTTAAGAGAAAGAGTAAGTAATCACAAACACAAGGATATATTTTGCGGTTCGAGCCACTGCTCTACGTCCCCCGCCTTCAACAGTATGAAGGATTTTCACTATGACAGATCCCACTGGATCATCAACCAGTTACAAATTCTCACTAGAGCTCTTCGGACACACTTGTTCTCTCTCACGGTGCCGCAACACCTACTTGGAGCTCACTAGCTCGCTCGAGGCCGCAACCTCTACAATTTCTCAATCGAAGAAAATCAGTGATCAACTCTTGACCACAAAATAGCTCATAGGTACAACCCTATAACCAAGATGAGGAAGGGAAACTCTTTAGATTGTGTAGTGAAAATAGTTAGTAAAGAAATAGAGGAAAGACTCAAGCTAAAACACAAAAACTTTGAAAATGTTTAGCTCAAAAGAAATCTTTTGTAAAGAGGCTAAAACTTGAAAAACTTTAATCTAAGACTTAGAAATCTTATTGTTGAGTTGTTTCATAGTCCCACTATTTATAGGGGATGAAAACAAAGGTAGAAAACACAATAGAGCCGTTGGGACAAGACCCAAAATAAGACAAATTTGAAACTAGCCGTTGGGAGCTAACTCAGCAGAAAACTCTGCTGCCGGTCGACCGGGCGGCCGATCGCCAACGGTCAGATTTCTGACCGTTAGGGAAAGCGGTTGACCGGGCGGTCGACCGTAGTTCCCAACGAGAGAGTGAAAACTCTCTGTCGGTCGACCGGAAGGTCAATCAGACCCCAACAGAGAGCAATACTTCTACAGACGGTCGACCGGCCGGTCGACCGAAGTGCATGGTTGTACTTTGGTGCATGTTGGTCGACCAACAGAGCAATTATGCTCTACCAACGGTCGATCACCCGGTCGACCGGAAATGGCCCAAAATCTTGAGCTGAATATATTTACAAAATCAATCTTTTTTAATGAATTTTTTTTTGATATATAAATACAAAATAGAGTTCTAGGGTCTTGAAGAACTAGGTTGTGATCATGGATCAACACCAAATAAATTAGAACCATATTTTGACAAAATTCTTTTCTAAAATAAAAAATAGTTTTTCCAAAACTTGTTTTTCCGTAACTTTATTTTCTGAAACTTTATTTTTCTGAACTCAATAAGGAAAACAATAAGAAGCCTAGTTGTAAACTTTTGTTTGAAAAACACAAAGGAATATGAAATGTGTATGTGTGTGTTAATCCCAAAAGCTATCAATCTCTATCATCTTGCTTTTAACAAACGACTATAACTCCTATTTAAAATAGAAAAAG
This sequence comes from Agave tequilana, assembly GCA_038442645.1. Taxonomy (NCBI): domain Eukaryota; kingdom Viridiplantae; phylum Streptophyta; class Magnoliopsida; order Asparagales; family Asparagaceae; genus Agave; species Agave tequilana. The sequence goes on from JAVJIF010033994.1 coordinate 127,521, forward strand.
TAAAAATACAAATCTTGAAATAGTCTTCTGAATATCACTTGATCCTTGAGCTCTTCTAGTGTGCTAGTCTCTGGGGTCTAAATCTTCTTTACTTCCAAATGTGTGAGTCTTGTGATGGAGCAAAAATGCAACATATTATTTTACCTGAAACTAAATTAAACAATCTTGTTAATACATAACTATATATGGTTTGTTATCATCAAAACTAAGGCTAATGCTCTTTGGGCTAACACTTCTTGCACTCATTCTATCTCTGATATTCATCTTCTAGTTCTACTCCTGTAACTGATTCTGAACTTAGAAGGAGCAAAAGAACAAAAACTCTTGCATCTTTTAGTGAAGATTTTTTACCTATCTTGTGGAAGGTGATCCTAACTCTTTCAAGGAGGCATGAACTCTTTCGAGTCTCTTTTCTGGGGAGAAGCCATTGACAGTGAGATCAAGTCCATAATAGAGAATAACACTTAGATTCTCACTGATCATCTTCTAAGATGTAAACCTGTAGGTTGTAAATGGATCTTCAGGAAGAAACTCCAACTCGATGGCACTGTCAACAAATACAAAGCCATATTAGATGCCAAGGGTTTCACCTAGAAAAAGGGTATTGACTTCTTTAACACATATTCTCCTGTTGCTAGATCTCCTCTATCAGAATCCTTCTAGCACTTGCATCAATTCATAACATGTTCATTCACCAAATGGATGTCAAGATTGCTTTCTCGAATGGTGACATTGAAGAAGAGATATATATGGACAAACTAGAAGAATTCATTATCAAGGGACAAAAAAAATAAAGTGTGCAAACTTGTGAAATTATTGTATGGACTTAAATAAGCACCCAGACAATGGCATCAAAAGTTTAACAAGTTATTGCACAATTTGGATTCACTGTCTATGAACATGATAAGTGTATATACTCTAAGAACTTTGGTATATATTATCCTTTGTCTATATGTAGATGATATTCTTATCCTTGAAACTTCTCTTGATACAATTCAAATAATAAAAGAATATCTTTCCTAAAATTTTGATATGAAGAATCTAGGTCCTGCTGATATGATATTGAGAATGAAAATATGCAAAACCTCTAATAAAATTTCTTTGAGTCTAGCTCATAGCATTAAAATAATGCTTCATAATTTGATTTTTACAACTCTAAATCAATATCTAAACCCTATGATTCTTCAATTGCTTTGAATAAGAAAACGGGTGAGCTTGTATCTCAGCTGAAATACTCTCAATTAATAAGTTCACTTCTCTTTATTTCCAAAAGGATTAGGCTTGACATCTCTTATGCAGTAGGCAGATTAAGTAGATACATCAGTAACCCCAATAGAGTATACTGGACTACACTAGAGAGAGTTTTCAGATATCTTAGAGGTAAAATTGGCTCTCATCTGACTTACACTAAATATCCTAATGTTATGAAAGATTATAGTGATGTTAACTAGGTCATCTAATTCCTACAGTGTTAAGTCTACTACTGGATATGTATTCATGTTCAGTGGTGCTGCTGTGTCCTGAAAATCCTGCAAACAAATAGTGCTTGGCAGAAGCACCATGGAGTCTGAGCTCATTGCTCTGGACACAACTTGCTCTGAAGCTGAATGGTTAAAGTATCTTTTGTCTAAATTCTCTATCGTGCCTAGACCCATACTTTTAATCTCAGTTCATACTGACTCAAGATCCACCATTGAGATTCTAAAGTAAGATAATACTAATAAGAAGATGAATAGACACATATAAATCAGAGTTAAGTCTTTTCAGAGCCTACTGGGTAAAGCTGTGCTTCTGAATTTTGTAAAGTCCGAAAAGAATATTGCTGACCCATTGACTAAGGGTCTTTTTAGGAGTGTGGTCCTAAAATCATCAAGGAAGATAGGGTTAAACCCATAGTAGAGTTCACCGACAGCGAGCACCCAACCTACTTGATTGGGAGTTGATTCCATGAAAGAAGTTCAATGTGGTGGGAACAAGCTGCACTAGTGATACTCGTGTGAAGCATCAACCCGGAGATGTTTATATCCTGTATGTAGTATTGTAGCTACCACCTCTTCTCTATGGTGACGATGCTCTTATGATACAGCTAAGTAAGGATGAATTTAACTCTTAATAAGTCCAATGTATGTAGTATAGAGGGTATACTATCCAGTTGTAGTACCCTTGAAGGACTTTCCTACGTGACAGGAACCATGATGGCCGCGATTGGGGGAGCAAGACTGACCCTAGAAACTCTCACGAGTCGGTTATTGTGAGCATGTCCTTTAACGCTCAACCAGCTCGCTCAATAGATGGAGATTTACTGTGTGTGTATTCTAACAATATCTGCTAAAAGAGGCTAGTTTCAGGCGTAGTCCATTATGTCTCTCAGATGGCTATGAATTCACTAAAGAAGGTTTCAAACGTAGTCCACCTGTCCCGAATCACAGTATGATGTTGCCAGATTTCACTCATGTTTTATGATCTGATTGTTATTTATTATTGATTTGTTGTATCTTCCCTGAAACTCAAGTTTTGGGGGGTATTGTTGGATGTGTTTTGAGTTGGAGGAAAAACTTGAGTTTTCCTCTTATTTGACTTTGGTTTTAGTCCCACATTGGACAAGAGATGGGATATTGGGTAGCATATATACCAACTATAGTTAAAAGTGTTGGGCCATGGGCCACATCCCCACATGTGAGCACGCACACCGAATCGAATCGGGCCGGGTTAGCCCACGAACTGCGGATACGAATGCAGTTCGATTCCGGGGGCTCTTGAACCTAAAACATTTTTTTAGTTTTTCTATTTTAATATTTATTTAAAAATTCTGTTTTGATTTTCTCGGATTTTCTGTTCAGTTTTGAACCACTCTTCAGATCTGCTCGCGAAATGTATGATCATGTGCAAATTTACAGGGAATTTGTTACAACTGCTGAACTCCGAGAACGTATAAATAGCTTCTCACAGTTCAATGTGTTCCCTGCGAAAATCTTACATCATTCTCTGTCTTTCTCATCCATATTTTTTTTATTGCAAATTCTGGTTCGATTTTCTTGATAATTTTCGGAGATTTCTTTTACACAAGGGCAACACAATCGATCTGAGCAGAGGCCTAGCTCTTCGCTCGGGGTTAGGTGCTGGTGATCTACCGGGACTTTTACCGTTAGGAGAGGAGGTCATTCTGAGGTTCGGATGAGGGGCCGACCATCTATCTTTTAGGGCAGTACTTTTGCACGTCTATCACCCCAGATCAGCAAATTTAACTTTTTCTTTTAATTGCTTTATGTTAGTTGCATACCTAAGACAATTAATTAATTTGATTAAAATTTATGATTTGATTTGTTGCATGATTTAAGATTTAAAATTAAAAATACTGTTATAAACCTAACAAAATGAGCGTCGCAGATGAAGTTGTGGCGGATCTCAGGTGTAAATGGACGGCAAACAAACGTTTTTTTCTTCATCTTCAGATTATCCATATCACTCACAAAATTTTATTCTTCGCTGGTTCAAGACCGCGCTACTGTCTTCGTTGACAAAAGAAAAACACATTAGACACGTTCATCGTTTTGAAAGAACCGTTGCTCGAGAGAGTTCAGTCAGTGACTCAAAAATTTATTTGTTCATATATTATGACAAATGAAAAAAAAAAACAGTTAGCATAAAATCACAACTCAAAGCTTTGCATGATGTGTCTTTCTTCGAATCGGCATATGAACTCTAAAAGATGACCCATTTTGACCCACACCGTTAAAATGAAAACCGATCCCATGCTCATGGGTTACGATGCAGCAATTATCTTTTTAAACTATATCTAATTTGTTGAATTAGAGCATAAATTCTACTAATTAACCCAAAGAAAGAACAAGATTTACCAGAACAAAAAAACCATAAATATTAAAAATAGAAAAGAAAAAGAAAATGAGCTCATGATCTACTAATCAACCAATTAAAGTCCAAAACTGAGAAGATGACAACGTTTTTTCTTGAGCAATAAACATTATTTGTGCCAACAAATTTAGAACAAAATCATAATTACATGTTAAAAAAGAGAAACTTGATAGAACTTAATGCATGTTTGTTTCGCCGCAGGTCGTAAGTCGTAAAACTTCTTTTCCATTTTCCGCTATTTGTTTCGCTGAAAAATAACTTGCAAAATGCAATTTTAATTTTCCCACTTGCAGTTGCTACAGTCAATTTTGTGATCAATTAAATCTCACTTATACATTCACGTTTTCCTACTTACAGTTACTACAGTTAATTTTGTAGTTATGTAAATCTCACTTGTAGAACACTTGTAGCTCAAAGTAGTTACTTGATAATCAATATATAATTTAATATTACTAAATATTTAATATTTTAAAATATTTTTAATAGTGTTCACTTTCTTATTTAATTATTTAATTATTTTATATTTTTAATCTTTAGCTTTTTATTATTTTTAATATTGTTTTAATATTTAATATTTTACTATTTTAATTAATATTTTCATTTAATATTGTTATTTAATACTTTATTATTTTATTAATACTTATGTCATTTTTTAATATTTATTTAGAGTTATTTTATTAATATAACAATATTATACTTTAATATAAAATTATTATATATTTAATCATTTATTTTTAATATAAATAATTACTTTATTCATATTACAAGTACACTTTATTATTACATTAATATTTTATTATGTTAAATTGTAATAATAATTCTTTATAATAATAATTTATTATTAAAATTATAATTGTATTTTACTTTGTTAATTTATATTTTTATAATATTATAATAAGTTTTAATATTATAATAATTTTATGTATTTTATAATATTATAATATTATAACTATATTTTATTATTTTTCTTAGAATTTTTTAATATTTATGTTTTATTAATATTAATGTTCTTTAGATTTTCTTAAATTTTATATTATTTATTTAGCTAATATTTTAGTAATATTTTACTAATTAAACTAATATTTTATTAAGATTATTGTTATAAATAAAATATTAAATTTATTAATATTTTATCTTAAATTTATTAATACAATTTAATTTCACTGTTACAATTAATTTTGTGGTTAACTTTTTCACTTACACTTTTACATTACCAACCAAACATCGTAAAACACAATATACTTTCCCATTTGCACTTTCACTTTACCAATCAAACACAATATGCTTTCTCATTTGTACTTTCACTTTACCAATCAAACACCGTAAAACACAATATACTTTCTCATTTACAATTTCACTTTATCAACCAAACATCATAAAACACAATATATTTTTCCTACTACAGTTCATTTTTCACATTCTAATTTTACGACTTAACGACTTGCGACATTTTGCAGCGAAACAAACAGGCCCTTAGTAACACCCGTGACTTGTGACAAAAAAATCATAAATTCAAAAGATACTTTCAAAACTTTTAGGAAAACTCTCTCTGTACTGTAAAAAAGGTAGGAGGGATTCACCTAATTTCCTAGAAATGAAAACTATATTATTATAATGATAGAACTGTTTTCTGATGAATCTCATATAGTAAGAAAAATTTCACTTATTTCAATAGAACAAAAGTTTTTGTTCCTAAAACCCTAGTGGTATAGGAGAGTCTTTTGCAATTTACTGCCTACTTCAATGGATTGATGAAAGACATCAATTTCCCGCAGCACACCAAAGAACTATAAGTCACCATTCTCTTATCAAGTAAACACAAAGCAAAATGAGATCACAACCCAGTCATAATAAAGAAGAAGAATAATTTGACTTTGACTTTATAGTTTGACTTTAGAAATTCATGGTTGTGCAAAGGGACCCGCCGAGACTGGACCGCTTGTCCTTGTGCGTCTGAGTGAGGAAGCACGAACATCTTAGTTCGCTTGTTAGACTACTTGACCCCATTCTTATCATTATAATTAATTAATTTAAATTTCTCCCGATTATTTTATTTATTATATTGTCGCTTGTTTAAATCATTGAAGCAAGTCTTTGTCAACGATGCAGTCCAATTTGACCATTATCACTGCATTTGTCCTGTGCCCCAGTCCGAGTCCACCAACTCTGTTTGACTCGTCAATGCCTGCTCATTTCCTTCAAGAATAACAACACGTGTATTAATGTGGACGACAAACTGGGAAACTACCAAGTAAACAGGAAACTTCAAGTAAACGGATCACGAGAAACTCTTAATTCTTTTTATAATATTTTAGGGGCATCAAATATTCAAATCTGGATGTTTTTATAATTATTTTTTGGTGTGAAAACTGAGCTTATCCTACTGCTCGCTCAGTTAAATGACTATAAAATAAAAGCTTCTCTCCTTGTTCTCATCGCTAATTAATTAATAATTGTTTGTTTATTAATCTAATTAGATCCTGTTTGAGACAGAAATGAAGGTGGATTGAATAATACGATTGGATCATGGGAATAGCGTAGTAATATAATTTTTCTATGAGATCTCCATTTTATGTTTTTATATACTCAAGCTCTTTTTAGCCTATTTGGAAATCTGAAGACCCAATGTCAAATTACAAATTCTAGTTTTTATTTGAGAATCAAGCCTTCCAATCTATACACCCATATATTCATGTAATTACTCAAGTTAAATCTCTCGTTCGACAATTGTGAGGATTGAACTTGAAATCTACCTACAAGAAGAGAGGGATGTTATCACTGGGCTTACATGTCGGTTCTGCAATTCTTATATGGTTAGCCATTTTGGATACGTTTGAATACTGCATAGATTTGTAGGCTTAGAAATGAGTGTGAAGATAATGTACTAGAATTAATTGGAATTGCCTAAATCCAAGTTCACGAATTCATTTACTCTTTCATCTTTCTGTGGAATAAAAAAAAATCTAGTAAATAAGGAAACGTGGGCAGGTTTGACTCCCTTGATGGGCGCATTTGCCCCTGGGAATTTGTTTTCGCGATTTAGTCAGACTTGTGTAGGGAAATGTCCCAGGATAGGGTGCATAGGCTCTACGAGATTAGTCGTGGTGCGCTCTACGAGATTAGTCGTGGTGCGTAAGCGGCCTTGGATACTCGAATGGATTCTTTAGATTTAGAAACTTTGAGCACTTTTGAAAAGATTCAGAAAATTTTATAGAAAGTGTTAAAACAATATCTCAATCAAGAATCTTGAAAGCATAAAAATATCACTCTTTGAATCTTTAAATAGAAAAGAAAAAATTAGCTCTTCAAAATATTTGATGTAGAATAGATCTAGATATATGAATGAACAAGTTAAAATCTTTAGATCTTAAATTCTTGAGTTCATTGAAGAAAATTGAGAGAAAATAATAGCAAGTGTAAAAATATCTTAACCAAAAATCTTAAAAGCACAAATCACTCTTTTGAAATGTTGAGAAAAAAAAATGAAAAATAAGCTCTTCAAAATATTTCTTTAAAACTAGATACATGAAATTCAAGATGATAGCTTGAATTTAGAATCTATAAGAACTTGGAAGAGATTGAGAATAAAGAGTAGAAAGTGTAAACCAAATCTCAATTACAAACTTGAAGGCTCAAGTAAATCATTTTATTTTGAATGAACGAAGAAAGTAATAAGCCTAAAAGAATAAAACTAAAGCACAAAATCTTTTTGAGTGATAGGAGTTTCCAAAAGTTGCTCAAAGCTTAAATCTTAACTTTTGAAGAGATTGAAAGTGGAGAATAGAAAGTAGACATCAAATCTCAATCACAACAAGAAGCATACTTTAATCACTCTTTAAAAGATTGAAGAATAAGCTTGAAAAAGAAAAATATTTACTTGAGTTTACTTTGAGTGAATCTAATTTTCAAAAGTTATCAAAAGTTTTCTCAAAAGTTGTTAAAAGAGTGGTGAGAACTAGTATTTATAGGGAGGAAAAGGTAAGTGTGGGTTAAGAGAAGTTAAGCCTAAAATTTTGTGTCAAAATCCTCTTAAAATAAAAATCTGCACAATTTCAATCGATCGTTGAAGCTTAGTGGTCAATCGTTTGATTGCTCAAACAGTAGCCAACTCAGCGCGCCAGATCCAGCGGACGAATGATCGTCCCTGGCAGTTGATCCGCGGATCAACATTAAAAATGTCAACTATCACATGTGATTGTACCATTGCATAATAGTATTATACAGTCGGATTATAATATTAAAAAAATAAAAAATTCCCGCACAAATTCAAAAAATTGAAAAAAAATGAAATATCAAACCCGATGGTCAATCCAAATAGGACAAACTAGAGCCGACGTCAATTGATCGACTGTGACGATCAATCGGTGACACACCCAAGAGTTGACTCAGAAAATTGTCAAGCAGCGAACAATCCATTATCCCTGGCGATCGATCCGACTGAGTGCAGAATCAACTTTGGCGGATGATTGAGAGACCGTGGTGGCTGATCCGAGAACAGAAACATGTGGTCCAAAAACTGTTAAACAGCGGACGTTTGATCGACCCTGGCGGTCGATCCAACTACGCACTGCGTCAGCTTTTGAAAGGTGCATTTGCAATCCGATCGATCACTGAGTTCTGGCGGTTAATCCAAATGATCTACAATTTTGAAAAATTGATTTAATTACTTTTGAAAATTTATGAAAATTTTTGTATAAATACTAATAAATACATCTATGAAAGTAAATAACTAAAGCAGTTTTCAAGTCTTCTGCTGAGCTCCACCTAGCTCCTCGTAGTACTCCTTGTCCCTAGCCGATGTCTCCATGCATTCTCCACAGTTTAGGGTAAACAAGCCCGAAGGGTTCAGAAAATTCCCTACAAGTACAGATAGAGGACAAAAGTATGCATTACATGCAGAGGACGTGGATGTGCATGAACAAGAAAATGACATGCAAATGTAGTTACATGATACTTTTTTTCATGAATACAACCATGTATTTGAAGCATGAGTTTATTATTGAAACCAGTATAATATTTAAGTCATGATGATAAGCACACATCACAGAAAGCATAAGTACATTTAAAATATAAAATAAATCAAATATAATAAGCAATACATCAACAATCAAACAATAGCAATCTTCACAAGAACATGCAGCTACAAGGTTAATTATTAAGATGTCCCTAAGGGTCACTAATTAAATGAGACTACTCCAATTGCCACGTGCACTAGAACGTACCCCATTTTACGCTCAATATACATGTCAATTGGGATCTAAGTATGCGAAAATGGCTGTGTCCCCATACCATAGATTATTTCTGCATACCAATCAAAGATTATCGTTGTTTATAAATTGTTAATGAAAAACCATGCCAGGAGTAGTATAGTATAGTAATATATAATTAGAATGAGCTCATCAATAACCCATATCATAAAGTGACATTCACCATGTAAAATGAACACCATCATACCTTATACATAGGTAGGGTTATTCAAGATATATTTCCACAGTTTTCACTATCAATTTTCTCCTTATTATCTCTGTGTCTTGTTATTTTCTTTTTCAACCAAATTTTATCATAAAACATGAATATCCTTGCGTAAATCAATACCAAGAATAATTATGTCACTGTGTTCTTGTTAAGCTCATATAATCACCATGTATCACTTTTTCAAATAATTTCAAGTGCATGCTTCGAGCAAGCATTTATCCATATCGTTTAAACTTTTGTGTTTGTGATCATGATTATGTGTTCATGTCTAAAGTGTTCATGTGATAATTTCTATAGCAATGTATATTTCTATTTGAACAAGATCAATCATGTCGGTTATTGATCATCATGTAGCAATTTTTCAAGTATGATTAATATAAGTAATTAACTTGAGACAATATCAATAATATGCGTGAAAATTCAGTATCAATCAATAACATATCTCAATTTATCTATAATCAAGTTCAAGATTTAAATTTAGACTAAAAATCTAATTTAGTAAAGATTTTGTTTGGGTAATCTAAATATCAAACTTTTAAATCAGTCTCGAAAAACATCTTATAAAATCAAAACATGTAAAGAAAATAATCTTCTATAAATTATTGTTACTAAATAAATCAATTTTATAAAAAAATATTATTACAAAAAATATTGGAGGCTTTTCTACAAAACTATAAGTAAGAGAAAATGAAACTACATTTTAAAATAGCAAACTGGACTGAAATGATTTTCAGAAAACTTGGAGAGACTAAACAGTAATTTTCAAGGCTGAAGATAGTTTTCAAAAAACTACAACGACTAAATAGAAGTTTATTTAAAACTGAAATATAGATTTTAGAATGCTCAGGGACTGGACATCAATTTATTCAAGATTGAAAACAAATTTTAGAATACTCAAAATAATAAAAATAATTTCAAAAGAATAAAACTAATATCAAAGTTTCAATGAAGTCATAAACTAAGAAAACCCATCAAGTCTTGTGGAGAATAATAATAATAAAAATAATAATAATCACATAGAAAAAGATATCTAAATGAAGATCATTCATATTTAAATTGATCAAGAAAAATCTTATTTTATTCTTTTACCACAAAGTAAAATGTAAATTAAACCGACATGTGAAGTAGAGTATTAGTTTATATCAATATATTGAAACACAACTTGCAATGGATGGATATGCTCTGGATAAAATGCTAGAGCCCTCACATTTTTGTTTATTGCTGTTAACTTCTCAATATACCAAGAATGAGAATTAACACATGACTGGAACTTAAATTAGCGCATGTTATACACTGAATTCAAGAATCAACTATCTAATCACCTAGGGAATATAGATGGCAATTGAGTGTCAATGAAATGGGCCACACAAATTTTCTATATGCATGATGTAACTAAGAGAATAAAATTTGCAATAGGAATAGATGCTGAATTTAATGGAGTTATAGATCATCGTCATTATACAAATATCAAATCAAATTAGGTGACGATATTAGTGCAACACCCGATGGAGAACCATTGAAAATCCAGGAAAAGAGATGAATGACCATCAGCCAAACTGATCATAATATTTGCTATAGATAATTTAATTCATATCCAAAACATGATTTTAGAATAGTTAGATCTAATTAAACTAATGAGAAAGATCAAGAAAGAGGGTCCTCTCAGAATATAAACAACACCAGGTTATCTAAGAAATAGATACAAGTTTATAATTATAGGCATGATCTCTTATTGAATCAAGAGAAAGAAGGGGACTTTAGGTACTTGCCTTATGGATTCGGGTCGTTATTGGGTTAGACCCGAACACAACTAAACCCAAAGTTTTCTCTCTTTTGCCTGCAGCAAATCGGGAGGAGAGGAAGGCCGATGACGATGAGGTTGTGCGAGAATTATGCGGAGGAGCAAGCGACAGGAGACCTGGACATCGAGCACGACCGCAACGACGACTGTAGGCGATGGGCAACATCCGCACGAGGAGGAGAGGAGGAGGAGGAAGAAGAAGATGTTAGCAGAGAAAGGAGGTGATGGTGGTATGGTGGCATGGTCATGTCAAACGCTGAAAGACGGGAAAGGGGGAAGGCGTCATAGTCGATGGCGATCATCTGAACGAGCTTTTAGGTGCTGGACAGGCCGTACTTGTGACAGGCGGCAGACTTGAGGGTATTGAGGCTGACGATCTCGCCTTGGCAAGAGCGATCAAACATGGTGGAGACGATCTAGACGATGGCGCCACACGGGAGAGAACATGCGAGACTACAGACATGGGAGGAGAAGAAAAGAGGAACGGTAGCTGCACTGCGCAGTAAGAAGCAAAGAGAAGCAGTGTTGAGGAAGAGACGGAGAGAAGGAGAGAGGCTATGGGAGAGGGAGAAATCTCGGGGTGCTTGGAGTTGCCTAGGGTGGTTGTCGGCGAGGGCAGAAGCAGGGCGAGGAAGAGAGGAGGAGGTGGTGATCTTGAGAGGAGGTCAGTGGGATTGCAGGTATGGGTTAGCGTTAGGATTGGTGATAGAGAGATTATATAGAGAGAGGGAGAAGAGTAGATGGGCTAAGGTTGTTTTTGCCTAGGCTAGAGACAAAAAATGAGACAAGAAGAGGATTGCGGCTGGGCTTGGGTTTGATACACTTTAGGAAACAGATAAGAAAATGAGAGAAAAGAAAAGGAAAAAGGAAGTGGGCTCTTGGGCTGAAAAGAAAATGAAAGAGAAAGAGAGAAAAAAATATCAATCTAAATACCATATAATAATAATACTAATTAATAACGATTACATAATAATAACAATCAAAATAATTAATATTGATAATATCAATTAATCATAATAACTCACACCAGATAATAATTAATCTCTTAATATAAATTATACACACATATTAAGATACTATTATTTTTTATTAAATTGTATATAATAAAACATTCTACCCACCTAGCAAAAAAATTTGTCCTCGAAATTTAATTTGTTGGACAAGATAATACTTGATATCAAGGAATTATTGAATCAAGATCAATGGAATAAATATCAAGAAAGTAGAGAAATCAATGGAATAGACCGCCGATCATGAACGACGTCTTCTAGCTTCCACTTTGCTTCTCAGTGGCACCATGATTCCGCTGTAAAAATTTATGTCGTCAACTTCGAGAACGATATCAACTTCGAGAACGATAAAAATGAAATAATAAATAGACATGAATCAAGAGTAGGCATGGTAGGATGAAATTCAAATGGAAGGTGATTGATTTTCAAGTGGACTCAATATCATTATGTGAATAATATATGTATGTATATTTTTAACCTATGTGACTTCCAATCCGTTTAGTACTGAAAACTAAGAATTAACTTGTCAATAAGATAATAAGCACATTAAAGTAAAGCGATTTAAAGAAAAATAGGACTAATAATTACAATGTGACAGGCACCAATAAATTTTAATAGATATCAAGCTTTAGGCTTCAATATAAGAAAAGATATGAAGTACTATAACTAAATTAGTATACATAAAAATAGATGCATTATTAAGGTGATAAACAATGACAGTAGCATAATAATAAAGATTCACAATTTGTGATAAGTAATAAAAGTGAAAGTAGTAAGATAGTCTGACTAACTAAAATATTTAAAATAATAAATGAACAAGGTTAAAAGTATTTAAGTAAATAAGAGAGAATTAATATGCATAACTTTGATATTTACAAAAGAGCTGAGTATAAATAGACAGACAGCGCTAATAAAGGATATGTATTGTAGTAAAAGATCGTAAAATATATGAAAATATGTAAAAAAAAGTTTAAACGATAAAAAGATGAACAAAATAAAGATAAGAAAAGAATGTCAGAGAATTATGTTTTATAAATAGTGTAGTGCAATTATCTGAAGCTTATTAAGAGCTAAGGAAGATAAAAAAATATAAACAATATAATGTTAACTTAGTACTAAAAAGAATATAAGACCAAAAACAAGTGATTAATCATAAAGAGTGAAATGAAAAAAATTAACATAGATAAAACAAGAGTATAATGAAAGTCGCGTTATAGAAAAGATAATTAGAACAGAATGAACAACTAATAATTTATAATTGAAGAAAATAAAGTATAAGTTATGAAAAAATATTAATAAAGAAAAATAGTAAATTGAGTACTAATTAATAGTAGTAAGAAAAGTAAATTGCGCAAAACCCCCCTTTATTATGGGGGTGTTGCGTTAAATCCCCTTACACTACTAAAACCTGCAGATTATCCTTGGGGGCTGTCGGTGTCAGTTTTGCCGTTAAAATATGCACATGTATACCACGTAAAACTAATGAATCAAATAAACTTTATTTTTAATTAGTATAATTAATTAACCACTAAATCATAATTAACCAATTGATTAATTAATTAAAAATTCATTAAGGGAGGTGGGGCCCATTTCCGTCCCATCCTTCCTTCCTCTTTCTAACCGCTGCCAGATCTAGAGGCGACGAGGAAGGAGGAGGGCAGGGGGAGGGAGGCGATCCCGCCCCTCCTCCCTCTAGCCCACTATTTGTTATTTATTTTTTAGTATTTAATTAATTATAATATTTAAGAAATACATAGTTTAATTAATAATTAGGGTTTTATGTGCATAGCACGTACTATTATTAACGATAAAAACCGATATTGTCAGCCCCCAGGGTAGTAACTACAGCTTTTGATAGTGTAGAGAGGTTTTGCGCAACACCCTTTATAATACAAGGGTGTTTTGCACAATTTACCCTAGTAAAAATAATGAAAAATTGTTCATAAGAAATAGGGTAAGAATGAACTGGTGTAAAACAGAAAAAACTAAATAGAAGTCTATAAAATCTTATAATTTATGAACTTATTATAAATTAACGTTAAATTATACTAACATAAAAGTAAATAAGTAATAAAGAACCACCACACAAAAATAACAAGGGATTAACTAGAAAGGCGCATATTAGAATATTTATATAAATATAATATTAAAAATATATATACATAAAATAATAAAGAAAAACACAAAGTAATAATCATACAAGACACTAAATAAAAACTAAATTATAGAGGATTAATAAATTTACTTATACATTAAGTAATAATAGCAATCATTGCAAAACTGTATTACTCTAACTAATAATGCAAGCCATAATCAATTAAGATAAATCAAATATCTAGTAATAATTAAATGCAACGAGTATACATAAACAATATAATTATAGTGTAATATAAAAATATTTAAACGAGAAACACGAAGCAAAGTCACTTCTAAAGTTAGGTCAATCGATTCTACTGGATAATCATAAATATCTATTATAACTTTATTAGATAGTATTATTGGTTAGCTAACTACTACCAGCTAAAATCTTATAAAAGCTAAAAAATTATTATTATTATTATTTAGATTACAAAGTAATAGCAAGTATAAGTATTATTCTAGTACTATACAAAAACAAGCATTATCTGAAAGAAACTGTAATCAAATAGTTTATCATAGTAATTCTTACTAAGTTAATAGTTTGAGCCTCAATGATGTTTCAAAAAATATAAGAGTCTCCAAGAGTTCAGGACAAAAATCAGTATTGGCGTTTGAAGAATAATGAGGAGACATCTTTGAAAATAGGAAATAGACAGAGAAAAGATATATAGAAGCCAAAAACAAAAATCCTAAGCGACGAAAAGGTGGGTTTGTAGGTATGTGTGAATCAGTGTGCAGCAGGTAAGAACCTAGTTTATTAAGTTAGTTGCATTATAATTAGTGGATGTCATTTAAAACCTGGCTCTGATATCACAAGAACATTATCATGTCCCGCTTCTAACTAAAGCGAGATAAGCACGTGGGTTGGGCCAATCACACAATCAAAAGAGCATGTTAAGCCTCTAACCTGCAAATTTTGTCATATTTTTTTCTATTTGCTGCATATATTTCGAGTCCAATAGAGTACACATACATGAAAGTAAAACTAATCAAAAAATTTATTCAACTATTTAAGTCCACAAAACCCAAATAATTAGGTACCAATCCCAATACTAAGAACTCTCTTATTTATACATCTATGAAAGCAAATAAATAAAAGTAGGTTTCAAGTCTTTTACTGAGCTCCAGCTGGCTCCTCAAAGTACTCCTTGTCCCCAGCTGGTGTCTCCACGTATCCTCCACTGTCTAGGGTAAACAAGCCCCAGGGGAGTCAGAAAAATCCCGACAAGTACAAACAAATGAAGGAAGTATGCAGTACATATCGAGCACACAGATGTGTATGAAAAAAAAGGACATGCAATATGCAGTTACAAGATACTTATTTTCATGAACACAACCATGTTTTGTACCATGACTTTACTACTGAAACCAGTACAGTACCCTAGTTTTAATGAAAAACACGCATTCACTGAAAGCATAAGTGCATTTAAAGCATGAAATAAATCCAATATAACAAGCAATTCACAAACAATTAAATAGTAGCAATCTTCACAAGAACACACATCTACAAGATTAGTTATGAAAATGTACCTAGGGGTTACTAATTAGATGAGACTACCTCAACTGTCACATGCAGTAGAGCATACTCCATCCTACGCCTAGTACACATGTCAATTGGGACCTAAGCACGTGAAAATAACTGTATCCTATTCGCAGTTCGAAAGTCATAAGAATTTCATTGTTGTTTGAGCTACGTACAGGTTATAGAAAAATCTAATCTTGCTGGAATCATTTAGAAAAATCATATAGTGGTAAGAAGAAGGTCAAATCCAAACAGACTTGTTGAAACTCAGTGTTTAAAAATCTAAAATCTAACTTTAATCTAGTTGAGAAATTGGTGAATGAATGGTTGGAATTTTTGTTTCAAGAATTAAACTTCAATTATGAATTAAAAATATGGATTAAGAAAGAAAAATCACTAACCTAGAAGGAGAATAAATAAGAAATGAGATTGAGAAAGAAAACGAAAAAATGAATTAAAGCAATGATTGAAATAAGAATAATACTTACTAATTATGTGATGCATTAAATTAGAACAAAGAGTGAGAAGTGAAAGAAAGAAGGAATTTTGGAACTCGGATTGATACACCACCTTGAATTTCGTCAAGATGATTGTGATGAGACCTGCCGCCAAAGCTTTCTTCCCTGCGTTAAGAATTGATAGTCGAAAAGAAAAGAATAGAATGAAAGTGAGAAAACAACACAGTTCAAATAATAAGAAAATTTGAAGAATTGAAAGAAGAAACTTCTCTATTTATTAAACTTTCAGCTTGAAATTACAGAAGACACCATTGTAGAAGCATTTATTATTACAATTCTCTCAGATCTCTCCAACTCATGATACAACACTCAGAACTCTCTTCTCATAACCTTTTCAGCCTTCTAGTGTACATTTTCCTTCACAATTACAGGTATTTATAGGGAAAATGAGGAAGGGAGAGCGCGCTTGAAGATGAGACCAAATCAATAGCCCAACAGAAAAGATCTTCTGATAAGGTTGGAGATAAATATTTGTTTAATCTTTAATTGGATTATCTTATCTCTTTAAATCTTCTGAATATACATCCCAATCATTAGATATCCCTTTGTATATTAATAGGGTTGCTTTTGAACTTCTAGATTTGCCTCTATCCTCGTTAATTCTCCAAGTTAACCAACTGGATCTTCAAAATTTTGATTTTAACTGAATTAGGTCTGAGATTATCTTCTCTAATATGCACAATGGGACTTGTCATTCTATTGATGAGAATTGACAAGTGGAGTTTAGAATGTCAGAGGTGTAATATTAACATGACAAGAATTGATTTGCGATATGCACAACTTTGATTTGTATTTCGCAGCTAGAGATTCTAGTTTTTGAGCGAAACCAAGGTGCGACTCGAAACCCGTGTCCTTACATCAATACAGTACTAAGACGCGAGGGTCAAAACCCGCATCCGAGTTGCACTGTAAATACCATCGCAGGACCCCTACTACGCAGACCTCAAGAGCGAAGTGTTTGTATTACTTTTATCATTTTTTTACTCAAATAACAAAAGTTGTCTAATTTTTGTGTTGTCTTTATTCTTTCTTTGCCTTTAAGAATCAGACGGGCTCTTTATTGCTTGGATGAACTCAGCTGGAGTCTATAAGTTTCTTGACTTCCGACTGGATTGTTTCCATTATTTCTGAATAGAACCGTCGCTACTGTTGTTTGACTGGTTTCGCAACCTTGTTGCATCTATTGAAAAGAGCAATCCTCTAGTGTATGAGGCGTATTGGGAAGTGTTGTGTTACTTTCACATTTGTGGGCAGTTAATTGGATGGAGGAATGGGGAAGTCAAGCAGATGTTATGGGGTGTTCTTTGGGGTGAGCAAGGCTACCCCAATGTCCCGGCTAGCTCCTAGCACTGATGAGGAAATTTTTGAAAGAATCAGTGCCTCCACCAATTCCTATATCACCGAGTCCAATGAAGACACCTTCAAACTAGACACGGTCTTCGAGAGCTTCCATCATCAAGTCAGAATTTCAATGTCTGACCGGGCTTTGTTGGCGGGTTTTCTCATACTATGGCTAAAGCGATGTGAAGTGTCAACGCTGTCGCATAAGGTGATCGTTGCCAATATGGTGTACTCGACGGTTCAGCTTGCCCACGGGAAGTCTATCGCCCTCCTTCTAGCGATGGTGCCAAGATCCAGAACGGGTTGCGTGCGTTAGCAAAGAGCTTCTACCAAGTGGAAGCAATTATGGACGCAGAGGGCCATCCCATCACGGATTCTAACGGTCGTCCCTTAGGAGTCTTGTGAAGAAGGGTAAAGATAGAATTTCCTTGAATCAAAGAAGTTGGTCCAAGAAAATATTACTGCTCATTCCTCTAAGTTTGAGTCTCTTCAGATATAGGTGGCTATGAAGAGATTCTTATTAGAGAAAGAGTTGTGGGTTCAAGCTTTTGTGAAAGTAGAGAGGGCACGCCAGCAGGAGATGCAGCGCCTCCGGGAACGGATCCATTCTTTAGCGGAGCAGGATTATTAGCCGGCCCTTTGCATCCACAATTGCTTCCATTTGACAGAAGCTTTTTGTTAAGGCGCGCAGCCCGCTCTAGATCCCGGCCACCATCACTGGAAGGAGGGCGATAGACTTCCTGTGGGCAAGCAGGACTGCCGGGTACACAACATTGGCAACGATCACCTTATGCGGCAGCGATAGCACCACACATCACTTTAGCCATAGCATGAGAAAACCTGCCAACAGAGCCGATGGAGTGATCTGATTAGCACTCCTCTTCTTTGTCAAGTAATCTCTTAGATCTGTCGGAGGGGAATTAAAGAGATTAGCCTTAGGTTTTCGAGAGCTTTTCAGCTTCTAAGAGCCATTCTTGTGTTTCAATTCTGAAACGCAGGGTTGAGAAACACCGAGCTCACGTTCCGTAGAACAGGCGCTGCTCTCGTATTTGGCTTTGAAACGCGGGTCTCGTGCCTCTGCTGAGAAGAGACGCGCACCTTGCGTTGCTGATTGTCGCATCTGGCTAGTGACACTTGGGAAACGCGGACCTTCTGAGCCCTGCGTTCTGTTGTAGAGACGCGGGTCTCGTGTCTCTGAGAAGAGGCACGGACCTCCCACGGCTGAACGTCGCGTTTGAGAGGTGAAGCCTCAGAAATGCAAGGGGCTGGTGATTGGAGATGCCCCATATGAGGAGTACATCTCATCAACCGAGGAGTTGCATCTGTTAAAAAAGAGTGATCCTCTAGTGTACGAGGTGTATTGGGAAGTGTTGTGCCACTTTCACATTTGTGAGCAGTTAACCGGATGGAGGAATGGGGGAGTCAAGCAGATGTCATGGGCGATTTATCTATTCCCCAGGGTGAACAAGGCTTCCCCGATGTCCCGGCTGAACTACCCCCATTCCTGTTACGATATTTCCCCTCAGACCCATTCTTGACGCACCGTCGAAGAAGAGTTGCCACACCTGTCCTTCGAAAGATGTCTGAGTCAAGCAAACTTCAGCGACCTCATCTGAAAGATTCTCATAAAGTTTGGTCACCTTTGGATCTGGATGCTCAGCCAGAAAATCTGCCACTGCCTTTCCCTTCACGGCTTTTTGCGGCAGGAATTGCATCTCATATTGGGAGAGAAATATGGCCCATTTTGCTAATCGACATTTAGTGATGACGACTTTGTCATAAGCAACCTTAAAAGATTGACTTTTGATATGACATGTATAGTTTGGCCCACCAAGTAGTGTCGCATTTTCTGGAAGACGAACACCAACGCCAAATATTCCTTTTCGATTGGGTTATATCGATGTTCAGCTCTGATCATAGTTCTACTGGTCACCTAGATCAATCTGGGAGATGAGGATAATCATAAGCCCATCTTTATAAGCGAAAGCTTATCACTCTTCAAGAAGATCTAATATCTCTTGTGTGACAGTATATGGATGTTTTTACTTAGAACTATGAGAATATGCCTGGGCTTGATCCTCAAGTGGTTATGCATCGCCTCAACATTAATTCGGATGCGAAACCAGTCGAACAATAGCAGCGACGGTTTTGTCCAGAAATAATAAAAGTAATCCAGTCAGAAGTCAAGAAGCTTATAGACTCTGGGTTTATCAAGGAGGAACAACATCCTGATTGGGTAGCCAATATCGCCGGACGCAGCTCTGGATCACTGAGAAGACGCGGTTGTGGCTTCTTCAATTAGACGAAATGAGCGCGATCCTCAGGTTTGTGAAAGGTTACGGACTTATGGACGCGGTCGGACTTCATTTATCAAGGCACAGCCGTAAAAACACTTAAAACAATGCTTTTTAATCTTTAAATCACTTAACAGTGATAATCTTCGAAGAAGATTGAAAGAAAGCATGGAAGCTTTGGGTTCTTTTTGTTCTTCAGAACATATGCCCTTAAAGGGAAGGTGGACAATCAATGTACAATCTTTAGTTGTGATTTAAATCCTCCCAAGTATCTAATTTAGTTGGTCTAAATTTGTGATTTGTCTTCTCCCATCATATCTTACACAAATTAGGTATTAAGACAGTTTAATTGCATGATTTATTATAGAATGGATGTAGGGATGTAATAACAAATATGCAATATATGTGTCAAACACACCCACACACCTATTTTTTCTCATCGTTGAGCAAAACAAAAAAAATAGAACTAACCTAACTCATTCGTAGGAATCATGGTTGCACTTAGCACGTGCAACAAGCCGTTAAACCCTTAGGTTATCTCTAGAGGACGAGTTTTGTTTCGTGCGGGTTTTTAGTGAATTACACCTATAAAATTTATAAAAAAGAGAAATAAAGTGTTAGTATTTTCAAAATCATATTTTGAAAAGAAGAAGAAATATTTGAAGTGTTTTTGCAAGATTTAAGTAATCTATAAGTTATAGGAGCATCAAAATATTCATTCCTAGACTTAATCTCTATTCAAAAACTTGTTATCAATCAAGGTTAAGAGTCAAATTGTATTTCTCATCTATTCCATTATTTTACCCTAAGTCATATGCATCTTCGTGACCGTAAATATTTGACTAAGAATTCTTTAACTCTAACTCTTATACCTTATTTTTACATATTTTTGGTGGTGATATCCCCTAGTTCTATTAGGCTTTCTAGTTCATCGATGTAACGAGCCTTTAGTCAGTGATCTCAAATCGGACAGTTTTAGAGTCCCAGGCGAGGAAAAACCTCAAGAACTTAAGGGATCGAGCAAACAAGGTCTCAAAACTAAGATTTTTTATTGATTAAATGGACAACTTTTAGGCATGAATGCTTATACTTTATGAGGCACAAATACTCATATTAATCATAGGATTTCCAATATATTTTATTTAACCTTTTTTTTTTTAATAAGGCATAAGAATTTTTATATTTGAACCCTAAGTGTGCAAGTGTATTAAATATGCATAATTCATCAAGGTAAAAATCAAGGCTATTTACTTTTTCAATTTTTCTTCCTAACCTTAGAAATCAAACAAATTATCTTATTTGACCAAGTATAAGAAATCCTAATTATGAATCTCCTATTCCTTAAAATTAATTATTTCTTACAAAAATAAGTCAAAATATAGTTTCTCTTTTTAAGTTTTTTTAAATAATATAAAGAAGAAAACCTATGTTAAGAAAACCTATTTTAGAACCCACCCCTACACCTATCTCATGCATTATCCTCAATGTATGAATGAATGCATAGCATGATACAACTTAAGAATGTGAAGGATATATAGTACCAGATGAGGACAAGTGTATATCATCCGTTATTGCCTAGTTTAAAAGAAAACAAAAGAAAACATAAAAACTGTAATACAGTAATGGATTCCTAGCATGTGTATAGATCAATCCTGATAAAAAGGATCTTTCAGAAAGATTTTCTCCACTTCTGGGCTCAGATACTCACGGTATGATTTTGAACGATGGCCATTATGAAAAGTGGTACCATCCATGATATTGTGGACCTTTACTATACCATGTGGCTGCATCTTATGAACAATGTAAGGACCGGTCCAATGAGATTTTAATTTTCCTGGAAAGAGATGCAAGCGTAATTGTAAAGCAAGACTTTCTGTCCGGGCAAAAATTCTTTCGAGTTATGATATTATCATGCATTATTTTCATACGGTCCTTGTATAATTTTGAGCAGTCATAAGCATCATTTCTTATCTCTTTAAGCTCATCAAGTTAAAGTTTCTTAGACTCTCCTGCCTTGTAAAGATCAAAATTTAGGCGCTTGATCGCCCAGTAAGCTTTGTGTTCGGACTCAACAGGAAGATGGCAAGCTTTGCCATAGACTAACCTATATAGAGACATTCCATAAGTCTTGAATGCAGTTTTATACACCCACAAGGCATCAGTTAATCAAAGGGAAGGGACCAATCTTTTCTACTGGTGTTTATAGTTTTCTCTAAATGGTCTTGATTGCACTGTTGGAAACTTCTACTTGGCCGCTAATCTTTGGGTGGTAAGGGGTGGCTACTCTATAATTGATGCAGTATTTTTTTCATTAAAACTTCAAATGTATAATTGCATAAATGTTTTTCACCATTGCTAATGATTGCATGAGAAAAGCCAAAACAAGAAAATACATTCTCTTTCAAGAAGTTTACCACAATTTTGTGATCATTGGATCTATATGATACAACTTCTATCTATTTAGAGACGTAGTCAACTGCCAGATGGATATACTAGTATCTATGAGACATAGGAAAGGGACCCATGAAGTCGATGCCCCAAACATCAAAGATTTTGACAACTAAGATCGGGTTTAAAGGCATTTTATTCTGTCGTGCAATTTTTTCTAATCGTTGACAATGATCATAAGACTGACAGTAGACAAGCGTCGCGAAACAAAGTGGGCTAAAAAAACCACACTTCAAAATTTTTACAGCAGTCTTTTTCTACTAAAATGAGGCTTGGTCATGGCAGAATGAAAGGATGTTCCTGAACTCAGATTCAGGAATGTAACATCGAATGACCTGATGAGGACAATATTTAAACAAATATGGTTCATCTCAGAAGAACCATTTGACCCTAACTAAGAACCACAATCATTCTTGCTTAGTCCATGAATCAGCCATTTGTTCCGTGATAAAGTAATTCACAACGTCATCATACTACGGAACAATCGAATGGAAAATAGACATCAATTGCTTATCAGGAAATGTCTCAAGAACCGGTAATGAGTCGAATGAAAATTCGACCACTAATCTAGACAAGTGGTCTGCGACAACATTCTCAACACCCTTTTTATTGTGGATTTCTAAGTCAAATTCCTGTAGGAGTAAGTCTATCAGATAAGACAGGCTTTAGCATCCTTTTTCATGAGAAGGTACCTTAAAGTCGTATGATCGGTGAAAATTAGGACCTTAAAACCTATCAGGTAGGGACGAAATTTGTCAAGAGCAAAAATGACTGCTAATAACTCTTTTTAGTGGTGGAGTAGTTCAGTTGTGTGTCACTAAGAGTCTTACTGGCATAGCAAATGACATTATGAAGTTTATTTACTCGCTGGCCCAGAACAATCCCTATCGCATAGTTAGAAGCGTCACACATCACCTTAAATGGAAGATTCCGGTCAGGTGGTCGGATGATGGGTGCCGAAGTTAACTCGGTCTTGAACCTTTTAAAGGCTGCCAAACAAAAAGGGGTGAATTCAAAGGGAATATCCTTTACTAGAAGGTCACATAAAGGTTTGGACATTTTAGAAAAGTCTTTGATAAAGCGGGGTAAAACCCAGCATGGTCTAAGAAGGATCGCCCCTTCCGAATAGTTTTTGGAGGTTGCAATTTAGAGATTAATTTTACTTTAGCTTTATCAACCTCTATACCTTTTCATAAACAATATGTCCTATGACAATACCAGATTTTATCATGAAATGACATTTTTCTCAATTAAGAACTAGGTTCTTCTCCTTGCATCTTATCAACACCAGTGATAGATGATACAGATCCTTATTAAAATCAGACTCAAAGACAGGAAGTCGTCCATGAAAACCTCTAATCTCTTGACCATGTCTAAAAAGATACTCAACATACACCGCTAAAATGTAATAGGTGCATTGCATAACCCAAAGGTCATGCGACTATAGGCAAATGTGCCAAATGGACAGGTGAATGTCATTTTCTCATGGTCCTCATAAGCAAGAGGGATTTGGCTATATCCAAAATAACCATTGAGGAAGGAGTAGTAAGCGTGACTGGGAAGGCGTTCTAACATTTGGTTGATGAATGGCAGAGAAAAATAATTTTTCTTAGTCATAGAGTTGAGTTTCCTATAGTCTATGCACACTCGCCAACAAGTTTGAATACGAGTTGGAACCAACTCATTATTCTCGTTAGCAACAACTCTCTGACTCTAGATTTTTGGGCACAATTTGCATAGGACTGACCCACTGACTATCAGATATAGGGTAAATGCCAACCACATCTAACAATTTAATAACCTCAACTCTCACTACCTCTTTCAGAACAAGGTTCAAACGCTTCTGTGGTTCTCTCGAGTTTTTGACATTCTCTTCGATATGAATTTGGTGCATTACTAGAGAGGGATTAATTTTCTTGATGTCTGCTATGGTCCAACTGGGAGCTTCCTTATGTTCGCTAAGTATATCTAGCAACTTTCCTTCTTGGTCCTTGTCTAAATGAGAAGAAATGATCATTGAAAAGGTTTCTGAGTCACCTAGAAAAACATACTTTAACGTGTCAGGTAAAGGCTTGGGCTCCTAGATGTTCACACAGGTAAGTGTTCTGCCTTGGGTTTCCATGGAGTAGTGTACATGACAGGAAGAGAGTCTAACAATGCGTTGACCTCTTCTATAAACTCATCAATTTCAAAGTTCATTCAAAAATGGGTCAAGCATTTCTCCAAAGGGTCTTCATAACAAAACTCCTCAAAGGTGTGACGGACTGAAATATCAATCATGTTGACCTCCTCATGGTCATCCATTGTAGGTGATTGGGACTGGTTGTGAAAACATTCAGCTCAATTGTCATATTCCCAAACAACACAGTCATGATTCCATTCCTACATCTAATGACAGCAATAGCAGTAGCAAGGAATGGTCTCTCTAAAATCATAGGGGAGTGATTGCTGGGATTTATCACAAGTTCAGTGTCAAAGACCACAAAGTCCGCAGGGAAATAAGATTCGTCGACCTTTAAAATAACATCCTCAACAATGCCCTTGGGGACTTTTATAGACCTATATGCTAAAAGCAATGTAAAGTTAGTGGGTTGTAACTACTCTAAACCTAATTTTTGTATACAAAATATGGAAAAAGATTTACATTTGCTCCTAAATCTAGCAAACATCGGTGTATAACCTGATCTCCTATCTAATTGTGATCGTTAGACTCTCAGGATCCTTATACTTTGGTGCAATTGTTTGTTTGATCAAATATGATGCTTGTGCAGCAAATGTTACTTCACGTGGAATAAAAGTTTTCCTCTCAACAGTAGTGAGATCTTTTAAAAACTTGGCATAAGAAGAAATCTGATTGATTGCATTCAAGAAAGGAATGTTGATTTGGACATTTTTGAAAACTTTCAAAATTTTCTCACAGTGATTTTCTTCTTACTGGGTTGTAGACGTTGAGGAAATGGGGCTTTGGTCACAAAGAATTTCTCTTGAGTGTCAACAACTTTATCATCCTTCTTTGTTGACTCCTTTGGGACCTCTTTCTCTTTCTCCTTATTAGGAGTTTCAACATTTGTGTGATTGTTCAGTGAAATTTGGACTTGGTTGTCCACTCTCTTGTCAGACTGTAAAGTGTGAATATCCTGGACTTCTCAGTTTGTTAAACTAGAGCCAATTTCGAATTGGCCTGTTGGAACTTTTTGAGAAACAGATTGTCCTCTCGGGTTGGTCATAGTATGACTAGAGAATTGTCTTTCCTCTCTCTCTCCCCCCTACAAATGCAACTATCTGATCTAACTGAACCTCAATTTTAGCTATCGCCTGAGACATAGTATAATTATATTGGGCTTGGTTCTGGTTGGGTAGAGCTTGGCTCTGTATAAACTATTAAAACATGTCCTCTAAAGAAGATTTTCTTTGATTGGGAGGGACATAGGGAGGGGCCAATGGTGTTACAACAAATTGGTTTCCCTTATAAAGTTGATTATTATGATGTGATTCTTGAAATGGTGGTAATTCACCATATTCTTGTCCTCGAGAAGACTTCCAGAAAAGTTTGGATAGTTCTGCCATCTTGGATTATATGTTTCACTGAATGAGTTGTTGTTAGGGTTGGGCTTACGAAATATATTGAGTATATTTGCTTGCTCGACTTTGATAACTGACAACCTAGCGTACTGTTCTACCAAATGGTATTGACTGCCACAAAGGACACAGACGAGAGACACCACAAATTTAGATGGTTCGGAAGCCGAAAATTAAGCCCCTTTGCTCATCTCTAAGGCTTCAAGTCTTCGCACTATTGATGCCATTTTGGTATTATTCTCAGAGTTAGGACTGACTCTATGCATACCACCATTGTTGGTGATGGTTGTGACAGCGGTAGGTTGCTTAACATCAACACTAACAAGTTTCCATTCTAATGTATTTTCTGCTACCTCTTCGAAAAATACCCATGCATCGTTGGCGGTTTTACTAGTGAATGCTCTATTGCAGAAATATTCAATCATAGTCTTCGTTGGGTAGTCTAAGCTATCATACACTATTTGGATCAACCGGATTTTTTCAAATCTATGATGGGACACTCAAGAAAAAGGTCCTTAAATCTCTCAAAGTTTGTGAAAAATGTCTCCCCTTATAATTGATGGAAGGTGTTAAGAGCTAGACGTACAGAAGCAGTTTTCTACTTTGAGTAAAATTTGTTGTAGAAGACTTCAGGTAGATCTACCCAATTGGTGATTGTTCCAAGTTGGAGAGAAAGTAAACAAGCCTTGACTTTTTTCATTAGGGAGAATGGGCAACCTAAGTTTGAGAGATTCCTCCATCATTTGGTTATACTTCATTGTTCCATAAATGTCCTCAAACTCCCTAACATGTTGGTACGGGTTTTCGTTAGCCAACTCTAAAAAAATAGGCAGCATCTGTATTATGTCGAATTTGATCTCGAAATTTGTCCGTAATGGGGTGGCAAAGTGATACAGGAAGGTTAAATGGATCATGTATGTAACCCCCTGCTCCCTGGTGTACGTATCACAGTATCGATAAGCGATACGACGTATATTATTGATTTGACCTCTGTGGTAGTCCGATTGAGCTGATTTCAGTTTCAAAAATAATTTTCTAATATTTGAGATTTTTCAGGATTTTTTGGAATTTTTCTGGATTATTTTGGAAAATCTCTGTAGTCGGTGTCGACCGATACCGCTAATAGGCTTTACGATTTTTAATTCACAAACGGAGTTGAATTTTGAGAATCCTCTTTCACATTGTATCTTAAAATCATATTATCTATCTTAGGGTATTTTTGGGGCATTTTTCTGAATTTATCGAAAATCCGGTCTAACCGGTGTTACCCGGTATCGGCGAGATACTCCGGGATTTTTAATTTGCAAAGTGGACAGAATTTTTGTAAACCATTTTCATCTTAAGTCTCAGGCTAATATTCTTTATTTTCTGTAATTTTTGGGCACCGTTCGGAGCTGATCGAATATTGGCCAATATAATAATAATTAAATATTATTTTTTTTAAATCTTTCCTTTTTCTTTTGTTTCCCCTTTCTTCTCCCCCAAGCTTCTCCACCGCCTTAACCCATCACCGCCATTCTTCTCTCTTCTTTAAAATCCCTCCTCTCTCTCTCACTCTCCCACTCTCTCTCTCTCTCTCTCCTCTCTCTCTCTCTTCTCTCTCTCTCTTCTTTCCCCCTCTTTTCCCCCACTCTCTCTCTCTCTGTATGCTGTGCAACCCCAAACGAAGGGGGAGGGTGACCCGTCGCCAGCGGCTAGGCCGCCGGCCGCGACTCCAGGTCGCGCCCTAAAGCCGGCCACCACCTCTCCTCCTTTCCTTCTTCTTCTTCTTCTTCTTCCTCTTTGCTTTTCTTTTCTTTTCTTTTCTTTCTCTGTTTCTTTCCCCTCTCTGTTCTCTCTCCCGCACTCTCTCTCTCTCTCACTATCTTGCTTGCCGGACCCGGGACCGCTGCCAGCAGGCGCCGCCGGCCAGCTGTGCTGGCCGGCCGGCCCGCACCCGAGCAAGCAGCAGCATATGCTGCTGCTGCTCCTCCTCCTTATTGGGTTTGGGTAAAACCCAAACCCAATAACTCTTTTGAGTTAAGTGAGTAACCCAATAACCCTGTTGGTTTGTTTGGAAACCCAATAACCCGTTAGCCCAGGTACCCATTTGACTTAAATTAATAGATTCGGGTTATCGGATCCAAACCCGACCCGTTATGAGCCCAAACCCGTATCCAAACCCAATAAAGGTAAATTTGCAGAAAACCCCCTTGTACAATTCAGTATTTGCATTTCTTATTTTTATTTACATATTTAACCCTATTTGTTATGATTTAGTATTCGGGCGATATCGGGAGCATCCGGACTCCGATTTGGATGATTCTGGATCCGTTGCGATCGTGAGAAAGAGAGCTACCTTTCCATGGCTAGTTTGTAAGTGTTTTTCTTTTATAAATTATATTTTCTCATGTTTATTGAAATTGATTGATAGATTTTGATTATGGATAAAAGACGGTAACTATTAATTATTGGAAACTCATTGTAATAGGAATAACCAATAATATTGTAAGGTATTTCCTGATTTAATATAAATATAGGTGATGTAATAATAATAACAATAAATACTGACATAGACAACTCGGACACAGTCATCATACCTGCACAGCCACTGACACTTGGGCCACTACTTCACCATCTTCGTGGATACTATGATTTCATGTATTATATCACAGTTAGATAACTATTGTCACATGTCTACTGATCCACAGATACGCTATGACACTACATTGTCACTAGACATGCATGCTAGACACCGTTACTGTACTTCACAGGACATGGTATTACATGACACACGGACTACTATTATTACATGTACTAGTGCTATGCGTATATGTTACATGGATGATGGCTACACATTTATGTTCCACTAGTACACGGATATGTACCGCATTTACATATTATTATTCTCATCATTACACGGATACAGTAGTTTACAGTACATGATATTAGACACTGGCCACTGTTTTGCACAGCTACTATGACACGTCACTCTCTTATTTCGCATTCATGTCCCACCTATATATAAGTGCTCCACTTCACTGATACTCGTTACACAGACAGCACTGCTACATATGCTCACCACACAAGTGTACATGCATGTGTTGTTTCTATGTTCTTGTCATATGGATCCCGTTCATATTACATGTATTATTGTTCCATGTTACCATAATCATGTTATATAATTGTTTCCTGTTACTGGTATGGATATTCCCGTTACTGGACATGAGAACTGTTGATATGCGATTGTACGCGTCGGAAAAGGAGGATTCAATTGCAAAATTCTTTTGATTGGATAGAAGATTACAACAGATCAGTCTTCCGATTACAAGGGAGGGAGGATGTTGAGTCTTGAATCCTCCTTTATTTAAGGCTGGGTTCTTCAAGTGGCGGTGGAGAGTGAATCTTGTTCTCCGTTGACCGGGTGAACGTTAAGATCTTCCGGGGCTCTTCTCTTCGGGTGGTTGACGGAGTAACACAGCTCTGTCGACCAAAACTCTCAAAGAGATTGTCGGCAAAGACTAACTTGAGCACAGCAAGCTAGCTGAAGAGTTGGACTCTCTTTCTCTGTATCTCCTCTCTAATCGACCGACCCTTTCTCAATAGCAACGGGGCTATTTATAGAGTTTCAGCGGCGTACGTGCCTCCTAAAAATACTCCATAATGGGGGCTAACTTTTCCCGTTATGTGGGCCGTGATTGACCCTATAACCGGGACGGTTACAACTGAGACGCGGGTGTCAATCCACGCGCCTTGGAGCTGCTGAGACGCGGGTTTCGACCCACGCGCCTTGGTGCGGCTGAGACGCGGGTTTCGACCCTCGCGCCTTGGTGTGGCTGAAACGCGGGTTTCGACCCTCGCGCCTTGGTGCGGCTGAGACGCGTCCGTCGAGCCTCGCGCCTTGGTGCTGCTGAGACGTGGGTTTCGACCCTCGTGCCTTGGTGTTGAGACGCGGCCAAAATTAGCTTTGCGTCTAGAACTTGGAATTCTGCTTTTCAATGGCTTGTCTTTTAGTGATTTTTTAGACAGCCTACAGAACCCCCTCCAAAGTTTTCGACATTCCGCAGTTAAGTGGACGGATTTCGAAATACTTTGGACTCTAGCTGAGCTCACCCTTATGACTGGACTGTCAATGATCCGGGTTTGATCTTATCTGGAGTATGGTCTTCGTGAGTGTACTGTGGAACTCTTTGAAGCCACCAAAGTTGATCGTGTTGAGTGTCTAGATGCACAGTCTAAACCTCCCCGATTGCTCTAAGTCTGTCGTGGGTACACTTTAAGCCAGGAGTGGACGGTCGTCTGCTTGTGCCAGTGTACTGTTGAACCGATTTGCAGAAGTAAGGACTGAACGCCAGTTCTTTTGGGACGCAGAGATAGTACTGCTTTTAAAGACGCGACTTTCATAGGGTGCATCTTTTGGAATAAAAACGCGACTGTTATTCCATAAGGCAGACACAATTTTTGTCTGGGTTGGAAAGATACGAACTTCAGAAAACACATCTTTTTGGAGTGAAGCCGCGACTTTCTGGACGCAACTATGGCCGTGCTGAAGGGATGCGTCCATTGAAGAGGCGCGACTGTTGAGTGTGAATCCGTGCCATGCCATGAGTGCACTGCCACTTGTCCTGCGGAACCGTCGGGACATCTGCTCTTTGGCGTGCGAACTTTACGCTGTATTAAATGCGCCTTCCACGCGTCACAAGATGATTCAATGTTGAGTCAATCGAGCCAAGCGCCACGTATCTTGTAACCCCCTGCTCCCCGGTGTACGTATCACTGTATCGGTACGCGATACGACGTACAAAAATTGATTTGACCTCCGTGGTAGTCCGATTGAGTTGATTTCAGTTTCAAAAATCATTTTCTAATATTTTAGCTTTTTCAGAATTTTCTGGAATTTTTCTGGATTATTTTGGAAAATCTCCGTTGTCGGTGTCGACCGATACCGATAACCGACCTTTCGATTTTTATTTCAAAAATGGAGTTGTATTTTGAGAATTGGCTTTCACCGTAGGTCTTAGAATCACTTGATTTACATTTGGGTATTTTTGAGAATTTTTCTGAATTATTCGAAAATCCGGCTAAACCAGTGTCGCTCGTATCGGCGAGACACTCCGGATTTTTAGTTTGCAAACCAGAGTGAATTTCTTCAAACCGTCTTCATCTTATGTCTCAGGATAATATTCGCTATTTTCTGTAATTTTTGGGCATCGTTCGGAACTGATCGAATAGTGGGCTATTATTTATAAGATTAAAATATTATTTTTTTTAATATCTCTTTTTCTTTCTTTCTTCTTCCTTCTTCCATCTTCTTCTACACGATTCCCCCACCGCCTCTTTCAATCACATAAACCCATTTAAAACTCCACCGACCTCTCTCCCTTCCCCTAATTCTCTCTCTCCAAAATTCTCTCTCTCCCTCCCTCCCTCTCTTTCTCTCTCTAATTTCCAAAACACTCTCTCACTCTCTCTCCGACTCTCTCTCTCTCTCTCTCTGTAGGCAGCAGATCACCGCTGCCTTTGCCGTCGGCGCGTCCTGGTGGCCGGCGCGCCACCGGGCGCCACCCTCCTCCGTCCACGCGCCGGTGGCCGGCCGCCACCGCGCCCAAGCCGGCCGCGCCCCCCTTCTTCTCCTCCTCCCTTTCTTCTTCTCCTTCTTCCTCTTCTTCTCTTTTCTTTCTTTTCCTGTCAGTGAACTCCCATCACTCACCCTCTCTCCTTCTACCTCTCTCTCTTTCTCTCTCTCCGGCGCCCCAACCGCCGCCGGCGGCCGGGACCGCCGCCGGCGGGCTGCTCTCGCCGCCGCCGCCAGCTGGGCTGGCCGGCTGGCTGGTGAGGGCGGCAGCAGCAAACTGCTGCTGCTGCTCCTCTTTCCTTTTTGGGTTTGGGTCTAACCCAAACCCATTACCCTCTATTGGGTTAAGTCATAAACCCAATACCCCATAAACCCTACCCGTTAACCCATTAACCCATTTAATTAAGTTATGGGTTTGGGTTGTGGATCCAAACCCGACCCGTTATGAGCCAAACCCGCATCCAAAACCCAATAAAGGTAAGTTTACAGAAAACCCCCTGGATATTTCCATATTTGCATGTTAAATATTATTATTTACATATTTAACCCATTTTCATTACTTTTAGCGTTCGGGCGATATCGGGAGCATCCGGACTTCGATTTGGACGATTCTGGATCCGTTGCGATCGTGGGAACGAGAGCTACTGTCCCATGACCAGTTTGTGAGTGTTTTCTTTTTAATAAAGCATGTATTCTTTCTATCTTCTTGTCATATGACTCACTGTGCATGTTACACCGATTATTGTGCCATGTTACCGTATTCATGTTATATGATTGTTTCCTGTTATTGATACGGTTTTCCCGTTACTGGACATGAGAGCTGTAGATATGCGATATGTGGGAATCCCACATCTATTGTTCCCGTTTCTCGATATATTGTTCATGATATCTTGTTCATGTTATATTGTTCCTGATTCTCGTTATATTGTTCTACGCTATCAACAGAGCTCAGGTCCAGTTATCGTGTTAACCGTACCATGTACTGTTATTTGTTCTTGTTACATTGGATACTGAACATATCAGATCATAATGATAACTGGGGTATGGGGGAGACTTGATGGTTGATTAGATCTTATCGGGTGATGTACTGGATCCATAGTTTTTTCCCACTGCAGGGGACGGTAGGAGGACTGCCTACCAATTGCTCCATGAGCTCTTGTTACTTGATTCATGCTCCCCTCTTAGCGGAGGGCCCTGGTCCTGGCAGCCAGGGGCTTGTTTAAGGCCGTGATCCCGGGTATGCACGGGATACATCCACCCGATAAGAACTCCTCGACCATGGGTTTCCAATTAACATAATAAAACAGTATACACAATAGTGGACGTCGGGAACACTTGTTATTTAGTTACTCTCTCGTTTGGATAATGGTACCCGTAGGCCATGTCCGGATGGGTTCGACTGGAGTGCGGGCTCCAGTATGAACTGCCAGTGGTATGGGACACTGGAAGAGAGTGATTAAAATATCAGGTGGTACTGATCGCTACTATTGTATAAATGACATGACTTTGACATGACCTGCCTGCTACATGTTTAGTTGTACTTGTTACTGTTCCTGATCATTTATCTGCTATCATGTGACATGTATACATTGCTATTGTTCCTGTTTCCTGTTACATTTTCTTTAGAGCCTTACTACTCATGCACATGTATACTTTGTTACATTACCTGGTATATGTTACACTGTATGTAGTGGCATACTATGCATGTTCTGCATTGCATATATTTTATTGTTATATGCTCATCTGCATGTTCACCTCTATCACGTCACCACTATCATGTTCATGTCTATTACGTCACCACTAGACAACATTAGTTATTACATAAACTGGACACGACTATAGATATGACCTGATGATAACCGGCTAGGTAGAGATGGTATTAAAAGTCGACCTGTTTATTTATTTGCACTGCTTTTATGTTTCTCTATTTCTACTGTTTATATATCCTTATTATGGCATCACTAGTCCAACCTCATGTACTATATATTATTATCGTGCTTGTATTACTATTGTATATATTACTGCCTCCCTTCATTTTTACCACTCACTAGGTCGCTTTCTGACGACCCTGGGTTTGCATGCCCAGATTTGAAGATCCGCGTACCGTAGTATTCGAGAGTACCTTGGAGCCACATCGGAGCTTCCCCATCGGGACCATTTCTAGGTATCTTGGTGCTTTATTTCTTTTATCTTATTTGTCTCCATTTTTCATATCTGTTATGATCGCTGACCTCTTTCTGCAGGTATTCTTGTACTTCTTTCATGCTGGACCTCATGTCTATATGGAGGTTATATACTGTACTGAGGCTTAACATACGCGTGAGCGTGTTTTCACCTCACGTATGTACGTCGCCATAACGTCTCCGTATCCTGGGGATCGGGGCGTTACATAGTGGTATCAGAGCCTAGGTTCACATCTGGTGTGGGTAACCACCTGGGTCACTCCTTGAGCTCGTACCAACAGTACAATCAGGTTCAGATTAATTGATCTGTATCTGAATTTGGGGATTCCAGCAACGAGTACAAGAATACCATGACCTTGACAATTCATTTCTTGACTCGCTTGTATCCTTCCTTCCTTCTAGTTGCCAATCAGAACATCCGATTTTCTTCTCGCTTTCTTTGCATCGTCTTGCTTCCCATTAGTT
This sequence comes from Agave tequilana, assembly GCA_038442645.1. NCBI lineage: Eukaryota > Viridiplantae > Streptophyta > Magnoliopsida > Asparagales > Asparagaceae > Agave > Agave tequilana. Next base: position 161,723 of record JAVJIF010033994.1, read on the forward strand.
CGGACTAGTTCACCACCATACTTCTCCATCCCGAGTCTCTTATAGATAGCAGAGTGCGCAGCGGAAGTGTCGTGGACCCGTAACCTTTAGACTGTGGGGTTAAAAATCTTGTTCTTACACCTGAATGGAAATTGCGAGGACGCAATTTTTATAAGGTGGGGAGAAATGTAACCCCCTGCTCCCCGGTGTACGTATCACTGTATCGGTACGCGATACGACGTACAAAAATTGATTTGACCTCCGTGGTAGTCCGATTGAGTTGATTTCAGTTTCAAAATCATTTTCTAATATTTTAGCTTTTTCAGAATTTTCTGGAATTTTTCTGGATTATTTTGGAAAATCTCCGTTGTCGGTGTCGACCGATACCGATAACCGACCTTTCGATTTTTATTTCAAAAATAGAGTTGTATTTTGAGAATTGGCTTTCACCGTAGGTCTTAGAATCACTTGATTTACGTTTAGGTATTTTTGGGAATTTTTCTGAATTATTCGAAAATCCGGCTAAACCGGTGTCGCCCGTATCGGCGAGACACTCCGGGATTTTTAGTTTGCAAACCAGAGTGAATTTCTTCAAACCGTCTTCATCTTATGTCTCAGGATAATATTCTGTAATTTTTGGGCATCGTTCGGAACTGATCGAATAGTGGGCTATTATTTATAAGATTAAAATATTATTTTTTTTTAATATCTCTTTTTCTTTCTTTCTTCTTCCTTCTTCCATCTTCTTCTACACACGATTCCCCACCGCCTCTTTCAATCACATAAACCCATTTAAAACTCCACCGACCTCTCTCCCTTCCCCTAATTCTCTCTCTCTCAAATTCTCTCTCCCTCCTCCCTCTCTTTCTCTCTCTAATTTCCAAAACACTCTCTCACTCTCTCTCCGACTCTCTCTCTCTCTGTAGGCAGCAGATCGCCGCTGCCTTTGCCGTCGGCGCGTCCCGGTGGCCGACGCGCCACCGGGCGCCACCCTCCTCCGTCCACGCGGCCGTGGCCGGCCGCCACCGCGCCCAAGCCGGCCGCGCCCCCTTCTTCTCCTCCTCCCTTTCTTCTTCTCCTTCTTCCTCTTCTTCTCTTTTCTTTTCTTTTCCTGTCAGTGAACTCCCATCACTCACCCTCTCTCCTTCTACCTCTCTCTCTTTCTCTCTCTCCGCGCCCCAACCGCCGCCGGCGGCCGGGACCGCCGCCGGCGGGCTGCTCTCGCCGCCGGCCAGCTGGGCTGGCCGGCTGGCTGGTGAGGGCGGCAGCAGCAAGCTGCTGCTGCTGCTCCTCTTTCCTTTTGTGGGTTTGGGTCTAACCCAAACCCATTACCCCTCTATTGGGTTAAGTCATAAACCCAATACCCCATAAACCTACTACCCGTTAACCCATTTAATTAAGTTATGGGTTTGGGTTGTGGATCCAAACCCGACCCGTTATGAGCCAAACCCGCATCCAAAACCCAATAAAGGTAAGTTTACAGAAAACCCCCTGGATATTTCCATATTTGCATGTTAAATATTATTATTTACATATTTAACCCATTTTCATTACTTTTGCGTTCGGGGGCGATATCGGGAGCATCCGGACTTCGATTTGGACGATTCTGGATCCGTTGCGATCGTGGGAACGAGAGCTACTGTCCCATGACCAGTTTGTGAGTATTTTCTTTTTAATAAATTATATTTATTCATGTTTACTAAATTGGAGTGGTTGCTTTATTGAAATAAAAACATGATTACCGGTAAATCCCTATGGTTAAGATTATTAAATTGTAAGCCATATAAAGACACTGTAATAAAAACTGTACTTAGCAATTACCTGACTAATCTCTCTTATGTCATGTTTATGTACCACTGATAATTGTCCCACTATAACAAGCATGTACACTCGTGTGGTAAGCATCTGTAACAGTACGGTCTGTGTAACAAGTATCCGTGAGTGGTACATGTATATATCAGTGGAAGATGAATATGAAATACTAAAGTGACGTTTCATAGTATCAATGCAACATGTACATGTAGTATCAATGGTCAGTGACTCATATATGGTGACCTACCGTATTCGTATAATGATATCCGTATCCTAGTGGTATAGCCCTCATCCATGTAACCTATATGCGTAGCACTAACACATGTTATAATAGTAGTCCGTGTCTCGTGTAATACCATGTCCTAGTGCATGACAGTAATGATGTCTAGCATGCAGGTTCAGTAACAGGGTAGTGTCCTAGCGATACGATACATGACATCATAGTGTCTAGGCATATGATAATATAGTGGGACAATTATCAGTGGTACATAAACATGACATAAGAGAGATTAGTCAGGTAATTGCTAAGTACAGTTTTTATTACAGTGTCTTCATATGGCTTACAATTTAATAATCTTAACCATAGGGATTTACCGGTAATCATGTTTTATTTCAATAAAGCAACCACTCCAATTTAGTAAACATGAATAAATATATATATATTACTGCCTCCTTCATTTTTACCACTCACTAGGTCGCTTTCTGACGACCCTGAGTTTGCATGCCCAGATTTGAAGATCCGCGTACCGTAGTATTCGAGAGTACCTTGGAGCCACATCGGAGCTTCCCCATCGGGACCATTTCTAGGTATCTTGGTGCTTTATTTCTTTTATCTTATTTGTCTCCATTTTTCATATCTGTTATGATCGCTGACCTCTTTCTGCAGGTATTCTTGTACTTCTTTCATGCTGGACCTCATGTCTATATGGAGGTTATGTACTGTACTGAGGCTTAACGTACGCGTGAGCGTGTTTTCACCTCACGTATGTACGTCGCCATAACGTCTCCGTATCCTGGGGATCGGGGCGTTACATATCTTTTGCGAATCTCTGTGCCTATAAATAGCAACAGTCACCGGGAGAGTCATCATTAATCTCTCTTTCGTCTTCGCGTGCATCTGTTAGGGTTTTGAGAAAGGAGCTCTCTTTGTTCTCTTCTTCTTCATCTAACATTAGATCTTTGATCGCAATGGCACCAAAGACCAAGCAAACTGCTTCATCTTCACGGGCGGTCGTCGCTGAGACTCAAAGGGCGGTTCCTCCATGCAGGAAGCCCCTATTTCAGGTATAAAGCCATCGGGCATGATCCCCACCATTAAAGGGTTTATAGAGTTCTCTGAACTCTCGGACTCCTTTCTTAAAATTGACCCGCCAGCGCGGGTTCGAGCCCATGTTTGATCTTCAGACGCGGCCCTTGAGTCGATAAACAAGCGCAGGTTTGATCTGCTTGAAACTGCGTCTGCTTGTTGAACACAGGCCCCAGTAAGCCTTGCGTTTTGGATTCAACACTTAGAATGTTTCTAAGTATGAAAAGTTCGGACGCAGATTTCTTATGACTCTTGCGTCTTGTGAAACCAGACGCTGGTCTTCATGAATCTTGCGTCTGAGTCCAAGTACATAGAGATTTTTCATAAGTCTCAGATTTTTAAAACGCGGGCTCCAGGCTAGCCTCGCGATCTTCGGGTCTGGACGCAGATTTTAATGATTACCGCGTCTGAGTTTACTTCTGCGTTTGAGTAGTGAACACTTGATCATTTCCTTTCAGATTTCTGATCAATGTCGTTTCCTTTTTGCAGTGTGATATTCCGCTGATCCTCTCTCCAAGAAGTGTCACTTCGGGCACGTAGGTGGTGCTGACCGCAACTTAACCTTCGTGTTGTAAAGGACTGCTCCTGTGACTGCTGATAAGCCGAAGGGGCGAAGGGAGAGGCTCTCCAAAGTCGACATGGCGACACTCCGGGAACTTATGACTGACGCAGAATTTAAGACGGATTCGCGCATTCCATTGAAGAAACCCGTCTTTTTCTTTGGCGACAATATTGGCGAGGGTGGTTACGTCTTGCATGATGGCGACTACAAGTGGCTTCGCCAGATAGGGGATAGGAAATTCTTTCTTCCAAATATGGAGAGAATGTATCCCCTATCCTACCTTCAGCACATGTCTGTTCCTCGGGCAATGGAATGGGATCTTGCCCGGTCTGTTCCCAGTGTCTCTCTTGGCATAATGGGCGTCAGGAAGGTGCACTCGGGTGGACACGGGAAGGAGATCTTTGGTTTGTTTCCTGGGTTATTTAGGTCCGATTACCCAGTAGGAGAAACCCCTCAGCTCAGCACTACCTTATTAATCATTCATGAAGGTAGGGGTGATTTTCCCACTGACTTCCGCCCGCTCGGGTGGGTTCATTCCACTGACAAGTACTGGTGGGGCAAGATGGTGAGCTTTGTCCTCATTGAACTTGGAGGTCTGTTGGACCAGGTGGGACTGTACCAAGCGGTCAGGGCTGTGCAATATGGCATCCCACAAAATTTCCAAAATTTCTTTGGGATCCTGGAGCACTACAACCCTTCGACGGGGACGTTTTTCACCCCGGTTGGAGAAATGGGGCTTGCCCTGCACGAGTTATATGAAGTCTCGGGTTGGTAATGGGAGATGCTCCTTATGAGGAATACGTCCCCACCTCTGAGGAGCTTCATCTCTTGAAGAAAGAGTGCCCTCGTGTATATGAGACCTACTGGGAGGTGCTGTGTCATTTCCACATCTGCGGTCAAATAACTTCCTGGAGGGCTAGAGGAGTTAAGCAGCTGTCTTGGGCGAGCTACTTATTTAATGGCATCACTGAGAAAGATCACTCAGTGACCAGTCCAGCTCCCAGCTCTGACGAAGAAATCGCCGAGAGGATCGACGCCTCTGTGAGTTCTTATACCACAGAGTCAAACGAAGACACTTTCAACCTGACACGGTTTTCGAAAGTTTCCATCACCAGGCTCAGATTCCCATTTCTAACCGGGCACTACTGGCGGGTTTCCTCATGCTGTGGCTGAAGCGCTGTGTAGTGCCGACACTGCCGCATGAGGTGATTGTCGCCGACGTGGTGTATCTGGCAGTGCTGCTGGCCTATGGTGGTCCATAGCTCTCCTTTCGGGAATGGTGGCCGGTATCCAAAGCGGGTTGCGGGCCCTGACTCAGAGCCTGTGCAGGGTGGAGGCCATCGTTGACTCTCAAGGTAAACCGGAGGTCGATTCAGAGGGAAGGCCGAGAGTGAAGAACCCCTAACCCTCGGATCGAGCTTCCCTACACGTACTTAATGGCTTGGTACGTGATGCACTGCCCCTCACTGATGACGCCAGTGTCTCGATGCGAAGGGTTTGTCCCTTTTGTGCAGCGGCTGGAGAGTTCGAGCTGGTGCAACAACTATATGTTCTACGTCCAGAAGTGTATTCTGAACGCTTCAATTATCATCTCAACCGTTGCTTCCCGAGATTACAGATGCTACTTATGGGGATAAGTTCGCCGACATTGTGGGTCCGGACGACTTCACGAGGCTGCCGTCGGGAGTCTTCTGGTGGCTCATCAATATCCGGCCCGGGTATCTGCTCTTTTGGCAGGGGAACTCGTACACGATCGAGCCTTATATCGAATCGTTTCGCCCGACAGTTCGGCTATGACCAACTATATGTCGGTAACCCTAACGCTCAGCTTGCCTTCAGTGGAAATCTGTTTTGAAGGTGCTCGGGCTTGGTATTACAGCGTAGCTGGGGGGACACACGGCTCTTTTTCGTTTACCTCATAAGACGCCGAACTGCTATGCAAGCCTTAGCTTCTGCACCTGGTATTTCCAGACTAGCAAGATGCCTGGCTACTCCATGGAGCGTTCATGCATTAAAGCATTAATGCGTCCTATGAGGAGAAGGTGGCGTCCAACAAGCGCTCGCGAGGCCTTGATGAATATCAGGCGGCTCAGAGGGAGGCCAGAGGGGAGCCGAGAGCAGTAGTATCCAGGGAGCAGTCTGCCAGAAGGCGTCGACAGACGATGCAAAACGTCCTCATGGCGTTACTCTCCAAGCTGAGCCTTCTTTTACTTCCACGGCTGAGCCTGCCCCGAAGAAGCCAGGAAAACTTGGCGGCTGAAGAGACCGTCCCCTCCGATATCGAAGAGCAGAGGGAAGAAGAGGAGGAGGAAGCTGATACCCCCCTTGTTCGTACTCATGGATTGCGCAGCAAGGCCCCGTAATTTTAGAAGAAGGGAGCTTACTGATGAGCCCGTGGCAATTGATGAGGCTGAGCAACTTGAGGCTGACCTGGTGGGAAGGAGTAATGTTGAAATTCTAGGGGTCTCAACTCAACCAGGGCCTTCTTCAGCTTATGATAGGAGAGATGAGGCACAACAGCCTGGGTCTTCTGTCGTATTGATGCCCAGCTTGAGGTAGCTGATCCTAGCCCTACTACTGGGGTATATTAGTGGCAAGGCCTCAATTGCCGAGGCTTCTCGCGTTGAACTATCGTCTTCATCGTCCAGAGAGGACGAATATGATTCAGGCGATGAAGTCGATTTTGGTGATGAACCCGCTCTTCCAGATCCGAGCAAATTCTCACATATCTCGGAGGAAGAGATATACGGGTGTGATCCAGTGACGGTGTTATCACAAGCGGCAACTGCTCCTGCAGAAGGTACTCTTATCGTCTTGTTGACCCGGTTTCCCTTTTTAACTAGGGAACAGGTTCTGACATTTTCCTTTTATGCTGCAGGGTTGGCCACGGACAGCGATGCTGCGACTTCCTCTCATATCGAGGAAATGATACAGAACTGGCCCAGCAGGAGGGTGTTGAGGCTGCTGCTGAGATGCCTCATGAGGACAATTATTGAGGTCGGGAAGACTTCAACCTTGCAAAATTTGCCCAGGGATCTGCCGTCTTCGGACCCTCGACTTGGTAAGGAAATATTGACGCTTTGAATATTATCCTTTTATTGTCATGACTGACGTTTTGGTGCTTTGCAGAGAGTGCTGAGGAAGCTCAGGCAGAGGACTTGGTAGTCAGCGTCTGACTCAGCAGAGGCAGCTAGCGTCGAGCCCGCAGGTGGTACAATTCAATCCTCGACTAAGGGTTTCGGAGAAGC
>JAVJIF010033995.1:0-20013 GCA_038442645.1 Agave tequilana
ACCCTAAGTGTGCAAGTGTATTAAATATGCATAATTCATCAAGGTAAAAATCAAGGCTATTTACTTTTCAATTTTCTTCCTAACCTTAGAAATCAAACAAATATCTTATTTGACCAAGTATAAGAATCCTAATTATGAATCTCCTATTCCTTAAAATTAATTATTTCTTACAAAAATAAGTCAAAATATAGTTTCTCTTTTTAAGTTTTTTTTAAATAATATAAAGAAGAAAACCTATGTTAAGAAAACCTATTTTAGAACCCACCCCTACACCTATCTCATGCATTATCCTCAATGTATGAAGAATGCATAGCATGATACAACTTAAGAATGTGAAGGATATATAGTACCAGATGAGGACAAGTGTAATATCATCCGTTATTGCCTAGTTAAAAGAAAACAAAAGAAAACATAAAAACTGTAATACAGTAATGGATTCCTAGCATGTGTATAGATCAATCCTGATAAAAAGGATCTTTCAGAAAGATTTTCTCCACTTCTGGGCTCAGATACTCACGGTATGATTTTGAACGATGGCCATTATGAAAAGTGGTACCATCCATGATATTGTGGACCTTTACTATACCATGTGGCTGCATCTTATGAACAATGTAAGGACCGGTCCAATGAGATTTTAATTTTCCTGGAAAGAGATGCAAGCGTAAATTGTAAAGCAAGACTTTCTGTCCGGGCTAAAAATTCTTTCGAGTTATGATATTATCATGCATTATTTTATACGGTCCTTGTATAATTTTGAGCAGTCATAAGCATCATTTCTTATCTCTTTAAGCTCATCAAGTTAAAGTTTCTTAGACTCTCCTGCCTTGTAAAGATCAAAATTAGGCGCTTGATCGCCCAGTAAGCTTTGTGTTCGGACTCAACAGGAAGATGGCAAGCTTTGCCATAGACTAACCTATATAGAGACATTCAATAAGTCTTGAATGCAGTTTTATACACCCACAAGGCATCAGTTAATCAAAGGGAAGGGACCAATCTTTTCTACTGGTGTTTATAGTTTTCTCTAAATGGTCTTGATTGCACTGTTGGAAACTTCTACTTGGCCGCTAATCTTTGGGTGGTAAGGGGTGGCTACTCTATAATTGATGCAGTATTTTTTCATTAAAACTTCAAATGTATAATTGCATAAATGTTTTTCACCATTGCTAATGATTGCATGAGAAAAGCCAAAACAAGAAAATACATTCTCTTTCAAGAAGTTTACCACAATTTTGTGATCATTGGATCTATATGATACAACTTCTATCTATTTAGAGACGTAGTCAACTGCCAGATGGATATACTAGTATCTATGAGACATAGGAAAGGGACCCATGAAGTCGATGCCCCAAACATCAAAGATTTTGACAACTAAGATCGGGTTTAAAGGCATTTTATTCTGTCGTGCAATTTTTTCTAATCGTTGACAATGATCATAAGACTGACAGTAGACAAGCGTCGCGAAACAAAGTGGGCTAAAAAAACCACACTTCAAAATTTTTACAGCAGTCTTTTTCTACTAAAATGAGGCTTGGTCATGGCAGAATGAAAGGATGTTCCTGAACTCAGATTCAGAAATGTAACATCGAATGACCTGATGAGGACAATATTTAAACAAATATGGTTCATCTCAGAAGAACCATTTGACCCTAACTAAGAACCACAATCATTCTTGCTTAGTCCATGAATCAGCCATTTGTTCCGTGATAAAGTAATTCACAACGTCATCATACTACGGAACAATCGAATGGAAAATAGACATCAATTGCTTATCAGGAAATGTCTCAAGAACCGGTAATGAGTCGAATGAAAATTCGACCACTAATCTAGACAAGTGGTCTGCGACAACATTCTCAACACCCTTTTTATTGTGGATTTCTAAGTCAAATTCCTGTAGGAGTAAGTCTATCAGATAAGACAGGCTTTAGCATCCTTTTTCATGAGAAGGTACCTTAAAGTCGTATGATCGGTGAAAATTAGGACCTTAAAACCTATCAGGTAGGGACGAAATTTGTCAAGAGCAAAAATGACTGCTAATAACTCTTTTTAGTGGTGGAGTAGTTCAGTTGTGTGTCACTAAGAGTCTTACTGGCATAGCAAATGACATTATGAAGTTTATTTACTCGCTGGCCCAGAACAATCCCTATCGCATAGTTAGAAGCGTCACACATCACCTTAAATGGAAGATTCCGGTCAGGTGGTCGGATGATGGGTGCCGAAGTTAACTCGGTCTTGAACCTTTTAAAGGCTGCCAAACAAAAAGGGGTGAATTCAAAGGGAATATCCTTTACTAGAAGGTCACATAAAGGTTTGGACATTTTAGAAAAGTCTTTGATAAAGCGGAGGTAAAACCCAGCATGGTCTAAGAAGGATCGCCCCTTCCGAATAGTTTTTGGAGGTTGCAATTTAGAGATAATTTTACTTTAGCTTTATCAACCTCTATACCTTTTCATAAACAATATGTCCTATGACAATACCAGATTTTATCATGAAATGACATTTTTCTCAATTAAGAACTAGGTTCTTCTCCTTGCATCTTATCAACACCAGTGATAGATGATACAGATCCTTATTAAAATCAGACTCAAAGACAGGAAGTCGTCCATGAAAACCTCTAAAAATCTCTTGACCATGTCTAAAAAGATACTCAACATACACCGCTGAAATGTAATAGGTGCATTGCATAACCCAAAGGTCATGCGACTATAGGCAAATGTGCCAAATGGACAGGTGAATGTCATTTTCTCATGGTCCTCATAAGCAAGAGGGATTTGGCTATATCCAAAATAACCATTGAGGAAGGAGTAGTAAGCGTGACTGGGAAGGCGTTCTAACATTTGGTTGATGAATGGCAGAGAAAAATAATTTTTCTTAGTCATAGAGTTGAGTTTCCTATAGTCTATGCACACTCGCCAACAAGTTTGAATACGAGTTGGAACCAACTCATTATTCTCGTTAGCAACAACTCTGACTCTAGATTTTTGGGCACAATTTGCATAGGACTGACCACTGACTATCAGATATAGGGTAAATGCCAACCACATCTAACAATTTAATAACCTCAACTCTCACTACCTCTTTCAGAACAAGGTTCAAACGCTTCTGTGGTTCTCTCGAGTTTTGACATTCTCTTCGATATGAATTTGGTGCATTACTAGAGAGGGATTAATTTTCTTGATGTCTGCTATGGTCCAACTGGGAGCTTCCTTATGTTCGCTAAGTATATCTAGCAACTTTCCTTCTTGGTCCTTGTCTAAATGAGAAGAAATGATCATTGAAAAGGTTTCTGAGTCACCTAGAAAAACATACTTTAACGTGTCAGGTAAAGGCTTGGGCTCCTAGATGTTCACACAGGTAAGTGTTCTGCCTTGGGTTTCCATGGAGTAGTGTACATGACAGGAAGAGAGTCTAACAATGCGTTGACCTCTTCTATAAACTCATCAATTTCAAAGTTCATTCAAAAATGGGTCAAGCATTTCTCCAAAGGGTCTTCATAACAAAACTCCTCAAAGGTGTGACGGACTGAAATATCAATCATGTTGACCTCCTCATGGTCATCCATTGTAGGTGATTGGGGACTGGTTGTGAAAAACATTCAGCTCAATTGTCATATTCCCAAACAACACAGTCATGATTCCATTCCTACATCTAATGACAGCAACAGCAGTAGCAAGGAATGGTCTCTCTAAAATCATAGGGGAGTGATTGCTGGGATTTATCACAAGTTCAGTATCAAAGACCACAAAGTCCGCAGGGAAATAAGATTCGTCGACCTTTAAAATAACATCCTCAACAATGCCCTTGGGGACTTTTATAGACCTATATGCTAAAAGCAATGTAAAGTTAGTGGGTTGTAACTACTCTAAACCTAGTTTTTGTATACAAAATATGGAAAAAGATTTACATTTGCTCCTAAATCTAGCAAACATCGGTGTATAACCTGATCTCCTATCTAATTGTGATCGTTAGACTCTCAGGATCCTTATACTTTGGTGCAATTGTTTGTTTGATCAAATATGATGCTTGTGCAGCAAATGTTACTTCACGTGGAATAAAAGTTTTCCTCTCAACAGTAGTGAGATCTTTTAAAAACTTGGCATAAGAAGAAATCTGATTGATTGCATTCAAGAAAGGAATGTTGATTTGGACATTTTTGAAAACTTTCAAAATTTTCTCACAGTGATTTTCTTCTTACTGGGTTGTAGACGTTGAGGAAATGGGGCTTTGGTCACAAAGAATTTCTCTTGAGTGTCAACAACTTTATCATCCTTCTTTGTTGACTCCTTTGGGACCTCTTTCTCTTTCTCCTTATTAGGAGTTTCAACATTTGTGTGATTGTTCAGTGAAATTTGGACTTGGTTGTCCACTCTCTTGTCAGACTGTAAAGTGTGAATATCCTGGACTTCTCAGTTTGTTAAACTAGAGCCAATTTCGAATTGGCCTGTTGGAACTTTTTGAGAAACAGATTGTCCTCTCGGGTTGGTCACAGTATGACTAGAGAATTGTCTTTCCTCTCTCTCTCCCCCTACAAATGCAACTATCTGATCTAACTGAACCTCAATTTTAGCTATCGCCTGAGACATAGTATAATTATATTGGGCTTGGTTCTGGTTGGGTAGAGCTTGGCTCTGTATAAACTATTAAAACATGTCCTCTAAAGAAGATTTTCTTTGATTGGGAGGGACATAGGGAGGGGCCAATGGTGTTACAACAAATTGGTTTCCCTTATAAAGTTGATTATTATGATGTGATTCTTGAAATGGTGGTAATTCACCATATTCTTGTCCTCGAGAAGACTTCCAAGAAAAGTTTGGATAGTTCTGCCATCTTGGATTATATGTTTCACTGAATGAGTTGTTGTTAGGGTTGGGCTTACGAAATATATTGAGTATATTTGCTTGCTCGACTTTGATAACTGACAACCTAGCGTACTGTTCTACCAAATGGTATTGACTGCCACAAAGGACACAGACGAGAGACACCACAAATTTAGATGGTTCGGAAGCCGAAAATTAAGCCCTTTGCTCATCTCTAAGGCTTCAAGTCTTCGCACTATTGATGCCATTTTGGTATTATTCTCAGAGTTAGGACTGACTCTATGCATACCACCATTGTTGGTGATGGTTGTGACAGCGGTAGGTTGCTTAACATCAACACTAACAAGTTTCCATTCTAATATATTTTCTGCTACCTCTTCGAAAAATACCCATGCATCGTTGGCGGTTTTACTAGTGAATGCTCTATTGCAGAAATATTCAATCATAGTCTTCGTTGGTAGTCTAAGCTATCATACACTATTTGGATCAACCGGATTTTTTCAAATCTATGATGGGACACTCAAGAAAAAGGTCCTTAAATCTCTCAAAGTTTGTGAAAAATGTCTCCCCTTATAATTGATGGAAGGTGTTAAGAGCTAGACGTACAGAAGCAGTTTTCTACTTTGAGTAAAATTTGTTGTAGAAGACTTCAGGTAGATCTACCCAATTGGTGATTGTTCCAAGTTGGAGAGAAAGTAAACAAGCCTTGACTTTTTTCATTAGGGAGAATGGAGCAACCTAAGTTTGAGAGATTCCTCCATCATTTGGTTATACTTCATTGTTCCATAAATGTCCTCAAACTCCCTAACATGTTGGTACGGGTTTTCGTTAGCCAACTCTAAAAAAATAGGCAGCATCTGTATTATGTCGAATTTGATCTCGAAATTTGTCCGTAATGGGGTGGCAAAGTGATACAGGAAGGTTAAATGGATCATGTATGTAACCCCCTGCTCCCTGGTGTACGTATCACAGTATCGATAAGCGATACGACGTATATTATTGATTTGACCTCTGTGGTGTCCGATTGAGCTGATTTCAGTTTCAAAAATAATTTCTAATATTTGAGATTTTTCAAGATTTTTTGGAATTTTTCTGGATTATTTTGGAAAATCTCTGTAGTCGGTGTCGACCGATACCGCTAATAGGCTTTACGATTTTTAATTCACAAACGGAGTTGAATTTTGAGAATCCTCTTTCACATTGTATCTTAAAATCATATTATCTATCTTAGGGTATTTTTGGGGCATTTTTCTGAATTTATCGAAAATCGGTCTAACCGGTGTCACCCGGTATCGGCGAGATACTCCGGGATTTTTAATTTACAAAGTGGACAGAATTTTTGTAAACCATTTTCATCTTACGTCTCAGGCTAATATTCTTTATTTTCTGTAATTTTTGGGCACCGTTCGGAGCTGATCGAATATTGGGCCAATATAATAATAATTAAATATTATTTTTTTTAAATCTTTCCTTTTTCTTTTGTTTCCCCTTTCTTCTCCCCCAAGCTTCTCCACCGCCTTAACCCATCACCGCCATTCTTCTCTCTTCTTTAAAATCCCTCCTCTCTCTCTCACTCTCCCACTCTCTCTCTCTCTCTCTCCTCCTCTCTCTCTCTTCTCTCTCTCTTCTTTCCCCCTCTTTTCCCCCACTCTCTCTCTCTCTGTATGCTGTGCAACCCCAAACGAAGGGGGAGGGCGACCCGTCGCCAGCGGCTAGGCCGCCGGCCGCGACTCCAGGCCGCGCCCTAAAGCCGGCCACCACCTCTCCTCCCCTTTCCTTCTTCTTCTTCTTCTTCTTCCTCTTTGCTTTTCTTTTCTTTTCTTTTCTTTCTCTGTTTCTTTCCCCCTCTCTGTTTCTCTCTCCCGCACTCTCTCTCTCACTATCTTGCTTGGCCGGACCGGGACCGCCGCCGGCGGCCGGGACCGCTGCCAGCAGGCGCCGCCGGCCAGCTGTGCTGGCCGGCCGGCCCGCACCCGAGCAAGCAGCAGCATATGCTGCTGCTGCTCCTCCTCCTTATTGGGTTTGGGTAAAACCCAAACCCAATAACTCTTTTGAGTTAAGTGAGTAACCCAATAACCCTGTTGGGTTTGTTTGGAAACCCAATAACCCGTTAGCCCAGGTACCCATTTGACTTAAATTAATAGATTCGGGTTATCGGATCCAAACCCGACCCGTTATGAGCCCAAACCCGTATCCAAACCAATAAAGGTAAATTTGCAGAAAACCCCCTTGTACAATTCAGTATTTGCATTTCTTATTTTTATTTACATATTTAACCCTATTTGTTATGATTTAGTATTCGGGCGATATCGGGAGCATCCGGACTCCGATTTGGATGATTCTGGATCCGTTGCGATCGTGAGAAAGAGAGCTACCTTTCCATGGCTAGTTTGTGAGTGTTTTTCTTTTATAAATTATATTTTCTCATGTTTATTGAAATTGATTGATAGATTTTGATTATGGATAAAAGACGGTAACTATTAATTATTGGAAACTCATTGTAATAGGAATAACCAATAATATTGTAAGGTATTTCCTGATTTAATATAAATATAGGTGATGTAATAATAATAACAATAAATACTGACATAGACAACTCGGACACAGTCATCATACCGGCACAGCCACTGACACTTGGGCCACTACTTCACCATCTTCGTGGATACTATGATTTCATGTATTATATCACAGTTAGATAACTATTGTCACATGTCTACTGATCCACAGATACGCTATGACACTACATTGTCACTAGACATGCATGCTAGACACCGTTACTGTACTTCACAGGACATGGTATTACATGACACACGGACTACTATTATTACATGTACTAGTGCTATGCGTATATGTTACATGGATGATGGCTACACATTTATGTTCCACTAGTACACGGATATGTACCGCATTTACATATTATTATTCTCATCATTACACGGATACAGTAGTTTACAGTACATGATATTAGACACTGGCCACTGTTTTGCACAGCTACTATGACACGTCACTCTCTTATTTCGCATTCATGTCCCACCTATATATAAGTGCTCCACTTCACTGATACTCGTTACACAGACAGCACTGCTACATATGCTCACCACACAAGTGTACATGCATGTGTTGTTTCTATGTTCTTGTCATATGGATCCCCATCATATTACATATATTATTGTTCCATGTTACCGTAATCATGTTATATAATTGTTTCCTATTACTGGTATGGATATTCCCGTTACTGGACATGAGAACTGTTGATATGCGATTGTACGCGTCGGAAAAGGAGGATTCAATTGCAAAATTCTTTTGATTGGATAGAAGATTACAACAGATCAGTCTTCCGATTACAAGGGAGGGAGGATGTTGAGTCTTGAATCCTCCTTTATTTAAGGCTGGGTTCTTCAAGTGGCGGTGGAGAGTGAATCTTGTTCTCCGTTGACCGGGTGAACGTTAAGATCTTCCGGGGCTCTTCTCTTCGGGTGGTTGACGGAGTAACACAGCTCTGTCGACCAAAACTCTCAAAGAGATTGTCGGCAAAGACTAACTTGAGCACAGCAAGCTAGCTGAAGAGTTGGACTCTCTTTCTCTGTATCTCCTCTCTAATCGACCGACCCTTTCTCAATAGCAATGGGGCTATTTATAGAGGTTTCAGCGGCGTACGTGCCTCCTAAAAACACTCCATAATGGGGGCTAACTTTTCCCGTTATGTGGGCCGTGATTGACCCTATAACCGGGACGGTTACAACTGAGACGCGGGTGTCAATCCACGCGCCTTGGAGCTGCTGAGACGCGGGTTTCGACCCACGCGCCTTGGTGCGGCTGAGACGCGGGTTTCGACCCTCGCGCCTTGGTGTGGCTGAAACGCGGGTTTCGACCCTCGCGCCTTGGTGCGGCTGAGACGCGTCCGTCGAGCCTCGCGCCTTGGTGCTGCTGAGACGTGGGTTTCGACCCTCGCGCCTTGGTGTTGAGACGCGGCCAAAATTAGCTTTGCGTCTAGAACTTAGAATTCTGCTTTTCAATGGCTTGTCTTTTAGTGATTTTTTAGACAGCCTACAGAACCCCCTCCAAAGTTTTCGACATTCCGCAGTTAAGTGGGACGGATTTCGAAATACTTTGGACTCTAGCTGAGCTCACCCTTATGACTGGACTGTCAATGATCCGGGTTTGATCTTATCTGGAGTATGGTCTTCGTGAGTGTACTGTGGAACTCTTTGAAGCCACCAAAGTTGATCGTGTTGAGTGTCTAGATGCACAGTCTAAACCTCCCCGATTGCTCTAAGTCTGTCGTGGGTACACTTTAAGCCAGGAGTGGACGGTCGTCTGCTTGTGCCAGTGTACTGTTGAACCGATTTGCAGAAGCAAGGACTGAACGCCAGTTCTTTTGGGACGCAGAGATAGTACTGCTTTAAAGACGCGACTTTCATAGGGTGCATCTTTTGGAATAAAACGCGACTGTTATTCCATAAGGCAGACACAATTTTTGTCTGGGTTGGAAAGATACGAACTTCAGAGAAACACATCTTTTTGGAGTGAAGCCGCGACTTTCTGGACGTAACTATGGCCGTGCTGAAGGGATGCGTCCATTGAAGAGGCGCGACTGTTGAGTGTGAATCCGTGCCATGCCATGAGTGCACTGCCACTTGTCCTGCGGAACCGTCGGGACATCTGCTCTTTGGCGTGCGAACTTTACGCTGTATTAAATGCGCCTTCCACGCGTCACAAGATGATTCAATGTTGAGTCAATCGAGCCAAGCGCCACGTATCTTGTAACCCCCTGCTCCCCGGTGTACGTATCACTATATCGGTACGCGATACGACGTACAAAAATTGATTTGACCTCCGTGGTAGTCCGATTGAGTTGATTTCAGTTTCAAAAATCATTTTCTAATATTTTAGCTTTTTCAGAATTTTCTGGAATTTTTCTGGATTTTGGAAAATCTCCGTTGTCGGTGTCGACCGATACCGATAACCGACCTTTCGATTTTTATTTCAAAAATGGAGTTGTATTTTGAGAATTGGCTTTCACCGTAGGTCTTAGAATCACTTGATTTACGTTTGGGTATTTTTGGGAATTTTTCTGAATTATTCGAAAATCCGGCTAAACCAGTGTCGCTCGTATCGGCGAGACACTCCAGGATTTTTAGTTTGCAAACCAGAGTGAATTTCTTCAAACCGTCTTCATCTTATGTCTCAGGATAATATTCGCTATTTTCTGTAATTTTTGGGCATCGTTCGGAACTGATCGAATAGTGGGCTATTATTTATAAGATTAAAATATTATTTTTTTTAATATCTCTTTTTCTTTCTTTCTTCTTCCTTCTTCCATCTTCTTCTACACGATTCCCCCACCGCCTCTTTCAATCACATAAACCCATTTAAAACTCCACCGACCTCTCTCCCTTCCCTAATTCTCTCTCTCCAAAATTCTCTCTCCCTCCTCCCTCTCTTTCTCTCTCTAATTTCCAAAAAACACTCTCTCACTCTCTCTCCGACTCTCTCTCTCTCTCTCTCTCTCTGTAGGCAGCAGATCACTGCTGCCTTTGCCGTCGGCGCGTCCCGGTGGCCGGCGCGCCACCGGGCGCCACCCTCCTCCGTCCACGCGGCCGGTGGCCGGCCGCCACCGCGCCCAAGCCGGCCGCGCCCCCTTCTTCTCCTCCTCCCTTTCTTTTCTCCTTCTTCCTCTTCTTCTCTTTTCTTTTCTTTTCCTGTCAGTGAACTCCCATCACTCACCCTCTCTCCTTCTACCTCTCTCTCTTTCTCTCTCTCCGGCGCCCCAACCGCCGCCGGCGGCCGGGACCGCCGCCGGCGGGCTGCTCTCGCCGCCAACCAGCTGGGCTGGCCGGCTGGCTGGTGAGGGCGGCAGCAGCAAGCTGCTGCTGCTGCTCTTCCTTCCTTTATGGGTTTGGGTCTAACCCAAACCCATTACCCCTCTATTGGGTTAAGTCATAAACCCAATACCCCATAAACCCTACCCGTTAACCCATTAACCCATTTAATTAAGTTATGGGTTTGGGTTGTGGATCCAAACCCGACCCGTTATGAGCCAAACCCGCATCCAAAACCCAATAAAGGTAAGTTTACAGAAAACCCCCTGGATATTTCCATATTTGCATGTTAAATATTATTATTTACATATTTAACCCATTTTCATTACTTTTAGCGTTCGGGCGATATCGGGAGCATCCGGACTTCGATTTGGACGATTCTGGATCCGTTGCGATCGTGGGAACGAGAGCTACTGTCCCATGACCAGTTTGTGAGTGTTTTCTTTTTAATAAAGCATGTATTCTTTCTATCTTCTTGTCATATGACTCACTGTGCATGTTACACCGATTATTGTGCCATGTTACCGTATTCATGTTATATGATTGTTTCCTGTTATTGATACGGTTTTCCCGTTACTGGACATGAGAGCTGTAGATATGCGATATGTGGGAATCCCACATCTATTGTTCCCGTTTCTCGATATATTGTTCATGATATCTTGTTCATGTTATATTGTTCCTGATTCTCGTTATATTGTTCTACGCTATCAACAGAGCTCAGGTCCAGTTATCGTGTTAACCGTACCATGTACTGTTATTTGTTCTTGTTACATTGGATACTGAACATATCAGATCATAATGATAACTGGGGTATGGGGGAGACTTGATGGTTGATTAGATCTTATCGGGTGATGTACTGGATCCATATTGTTTTCCCACTGCAGGGGACGGTAGGAGGACTGCCTACCAATTGCTCCATGAGCTCTTGTTACTTGATTCATGCTCCCCTCTTAGCGGAGGGCCCTGGTCCTGGCAGCCAGGGGCTTGTTTAAGGCCGTGATCCCGGGTATGCACGGGATACATCCACCCGATAAGAACTCCTCGACCATGGGTTTCCAATTAACATAATAAAACAGTATACACAATAGTGGACGTCGGGAACACTTGTTATTTAGTTACTCTCTCGTTTGGATAATGGTACCCGTAGGCCATGTCCGGATGGGTTCGACTGGAGTGCGGGCTCCAGTATGAACTGCCAGTGGTATGGGACACTGGAAGAGAGTGATTAAAATATCAGGTGGTACTGATCGCTACTATTGTATAAATGACATGACTTTGACATGACCTGCCTGCTACATGTTTAGTTGTACTTGTTACTGTTCCTGATCATTTATCTGCTATCATGTGACATGTATACATTGCTATTGTTCCTGTTTCCTGTTACATTTTCTTTAGAGCCTTACTACTCATGCACATGTATACTTTGTTACATTACCTGGTATATGTTACACTGTATGTAGTGGCATACTATGCATGTTCTGCATTGCATATATTTTATTGTTATATGCTCATCTGCATGTTCACCTCTATCACGTCACCACTATCATGTTCATGTCTATTACGTCACCACTAGACAACATTAGTTATTACATAAACTGGACACGACTATAGATATGACCTGATGATAACCGGCTAGGTAGAGATGGTATTAAAAGTCGACCTGTT
Source organism: Agave tequilana (assembly GCA_038442645.1). Lineage (NCBI taxonomy): Eukaryota > Viridiplantae > Streptophyta > Magnoliopsida > Asparagales > Asparagaceae > Agave > Agave tequilana. Next base: position 12,302 of record JAVJIF010033995.1, read on the forward strand.
TATTTATTTGCACTGCTTTTATGTTTCTCTATTTCTACTGTTTATATATCCTTATTATATGGCATCACTAGTCCAACCTCATGTACTATATATTATTATCGTGCTTGTATTACTATTGTATATATTACTGCCTCCTTCATTTTTACCACTCACTAGGTCGCTTTCTGACGACCCTGGGTTTGCATGCCCAGATTTGAAGATCCGCGTACCGTAGTATTCGAGAGTACCTTGGAGCCACATCGGAGCTTCCCCATCGGGACCATTTCTAGGTATCTTGGTGCTTTATTTCTTTTATCTTATTTGTCTCCATTTTTCATATCTGTTATGATCGCTGACCTCTTTCTGCAGGTATTCTTGTACTTCTTTCATGCTGGACCTCATGTCTATATGGAGGTTATGTACTGTACTGAGGCTTAACATACGCGTGAGCGTGTTTTCACCTCACGTATGTACGTCGCCATAACGTCTCCGTATCCTGGGGATCGGGGCGTTACATAGTGGTATCAGAGCCTAGGTTCACATCTGGTGTGGGTAACCACCTGGGTCACTCCTTGAGCTCGTACCAACAGTACAATCAGGTTCAGATTAATTGATCTGTATCTGAATTTGGGGATTCCAGCAACGAGTACAAGAATACCATGACCTTGACAATTCATTTCTTGACTCGCTTGTATCCTTCCTTCCTTCTAGTTGCCTATCAGAACATCCGATTTTCTTCTCGCTTTCTTTGCATCGTCTTGCTTCCCATTAGTTCGGACTAGTTCACCACCATACTTCTCCATCCCGAGTCTCTTATAGATAGCAGAGTGCGCAGCGGAAGTGTCGTGGACCCGTAACCTTTAGACTGTGGGGTTAAAAATCTTGTTCTTACACCTGAATGGAAATTGCGAGGACGCAATTTTTATAAGGTGGGGAGAAATGTAACCCCCTGCTCCCCGGTGTACGTATCACTGTATCGGTACGCGATACGACGTACAAAAATTGATTTGACCTCTGTGGTAGTCCGATTGAGTTGATTTCAGTTTCAAAAATCATTTTCTAATATTTTAGCTTTTTCAGAATTTTCTGGAATTTTTCTGGATTATTTTGGAAAATCTCCGTTGTCGGTGTCGACCGATACCGATAACCGACCTTTCGATTTTTATTTCAAAAATGGAGTTGTATTTTGAGAATTGGTTTTCACCGTAGGTCTTAGAATCACTTGATTTACGTTTGGGTATTTTTGGGAATTTTTCTGAATTATTCGAAAATCCGGCTAAACCGGTGTCGCCCGTATCGGCGAGACACTCCGGGATTTTTAGTTTGCAAACCAGAGTGAATTTCTTCAAACCGTCTTCATCTTATGTCTCAAGATAATATTCTGTAATTTTTGGGCATCGTTTGGAACTGATCGAATAGTGGGCTATTATTTATAAGATTAAAATATTATTTTTTTTAATATCTCTTTTTCTTTCTTTCTTCTTCCTTCTTCCATCTTCTTCTACACGATTCCCCCACCGCCTCTTTCAATCACATAAACCCATTTAAAACTCCACCGACCTCTCTCCCTTCCCCTAATTCTCTCTCTCAAAATTCTCTCTCCCTCCTCCCTCTCTTTCTCTCTCTAATTTCCAAAAACACTCTCTCACTCTCTCTCCGACTCTCTCTCTCTCTGTAGGCAGCAGATCGCCGCTGCCTTTGCCGTCGGCGCGTCCCGGTGGCCGACGCGCCACCGGGCGCCACCCTCCTCCGTCCACGCGGCCGGTGGTCGGCCGCCACCGCGCCCAAGCCGGCGCGCCCCCTTCTTCTCCTCCTCCCTTTCTTCTTCTCCTTCTTCCTCTTCTTCTCTTTTCTTTTCTTTTCCTGTCAGTGAACTCCCATCACTCACCCTCTCTCCTTCTACCTCTCTCTCTTTCTCTCTCTCCGGCGCCCCAACCGCCGCCGGCGGCCGGGACCGCCGCCGGCGGGCTGCTCTCGCCGCCGGCCAGCTGGGCTGGCCGGCTGGCTGGTGAGGGCGGCAGCAGCAAGCTGCTGCTGCTGCTCCTCTTTCCTTTTGTGGGTTTGGGTCTAACCCAAACCCATTACCCCTCTATTGGGTTAAGTCATAAACCCAATACCCCATAAACCCTACCCGTTAACCCATTTAATTAAGTTATGGGTTTGGGTTGTGGATCCAAACTCGACCCGTTATGAGCCAAACCCGCATCCAAAACCCAATAAAGGTAAGTTTATAGAAAACCCCCTGGATATTTCCATATTTGCATGTTAAATATTATTATTTACATATTTAACCCATTTTCATTACTTTTAGCGTTCGGGCGATATCGGGAGCATCCGGACTTCGATTTGGACGATTCTGGATCCGTTGCGATCGTGGGAACGAGAGCTACTGTCCCATGACCAGTTTGTGAGTATTTTCTTTTTATAAATTATATTTATTCATGTTTACTAAATTGGAGTGGTTGCTTTATTGAAATAAAACATGATTACCGGTAAATCCCTATGGTTAAGATTATTAAATTGTAAGCCATATGAAGACACTGTAATAAAAACTGTACTTAGCAATTACCTGACTAATCTCTCTTATGTCATGTTTATGTACCACTGATAATTGTCCCACTATAACAAGCATGTACACTCGTGTGGTAAGCATCTGTAACAGTACGGTCTGTGTAACAAGTATCCGTGAGTGGTACATGTATATATCAGTGGAAGATGAATATGAAATACTAAAGTGACGTTCATAGTATCAATGCAACATGTACATGTAGTATCAATGGTCAGTGACTCATATATGGTGACCTACCGTATTCGTATAATGATATCCGTATCCTAGTGGTATAGCCCTCATCCATGTAACCTATATGCGTAGCACTAACACATGTTATAATAGTAGTCCGTGTCTCGTGTAATACCATGTCCTAGTGCATGACAGTAATGATGTCTAGCATGCAGGTTCAGTAACAGGGTAGTGTCCTAGCGATACGATACATGACATCATAGTGTCTAGGCATATGATAATATAGTGGGACAATTATCAGTGGTACATAAACATGACATAAGAGAGATTAGTCAGGTAATTGCTAAGTACAGTTTTTATTACAGTGTCTTCATATGGCTTACAATTTAATAATCTTAACCATAGGGATTTACCGGTAATCATGTTTTATTTCAATAAAGCAACCACTCCAATTTAGTAAAAATGAATAAATATATATATATTACTGCCTCCTTCATTTTTACCACTCACTAGGTCGCTTTCTGACGACCTGGGTTTGCATGCCCAGATTTGAAGATCCGCGTACCGTAGTATTCGAGAGTACCTTGGAGCCACATCGGAGCTTCCCCATCGGGACCATTTCTAGGTATCTTGGTGCTTTATTTCTTTTATCTTATTTGTCTCTATTTTTCATATCTGTTATGATCGCTGACCTCTTTCTGCAGGTATTCTTGTACTTCTTTCATGCTGGACCTCATGTCTATATGGAGGTTATGTACTGTACTGAGGCTTAACGTACGCGTGAGCGTGTTTTCACCTCACGTATGTACGTCGCCATAACGTCTCCGTATCCTGGGGATCGGGGCGTTACATATCTTTGCGAATCTCTGTGCCTATAAATAGCAACAGTCACCGGGAGAGTCATCATTAATCTCTCTTTCGTCTTCGCGTGCATCTGTTAGGGTTTTGAGAAAGGAGCTCTCTTTGTTCTCTTCTTCTTCATCTAACATTAGATCTTTGATCGCAATGGCACCAAAGACCAAGCAAACTGCTTCATCTTCACGGGCGGTCGTCGCTGAGACTGAAAGGGTCGGTTCCTCCATGCAGGAAGCCCCTATTTCAGGTATAAAGCCATCGGGCATGATCCCCACCATTAAAAGGGTTTATAGAGTTCTCTGAACTCTCGGACTCCTTTCTTAAAATTGACCCGCCAGCGCGGGTTCGAGCCCATGTTTGATCTTCAGACGCGGCCCTTGAGTCGATAAACGAAGCGCAGGTTTGATCTGCTTGAAACTGCGTCTGCTTGTTGAACACAGGGCCCCAGTAAGCCTTGCGTTTTGGATTCAACACTTAGAATGTTTCTAAGTATGAAAAGTTCGGACGCAGATTTCTTATGACTCTTGCGTCTTGTGAAACCAGACGCTGGTCTTCATGAATCTTGCGTCTGAGTCCAAGTACATAGAGATTTTTCATAAGTCTCAGATTTTTAAAACGCGGGCTCCAGGCTAGCCTCGCGATCTTCGGGTCTGGACGCAGATTTTAATGATTACCGCGTCTGAGTTTACTTCTGCGTTTGAGTAGTGAACACTTGATCATTTCCTTTCAGATTTCTGATCAAATGTCGTTTCCTTTTTGCAGTACGATATTCCGCTGATCCTCTCTCCAAGAAGTGTCACTTCGGGCACGTAGGTGGTGCTGACCGCAACTTAACCTTCGTGTTGCAAAGGACTGCTCCTGTGACTGCTGATAAGCCGAAGGGGCGAAGGGAAAGGCTCTCCAAAGTCGACATGGCGACACTCCGGGAACTTATGACTGACGCAGAATTTAAGACGGATTCGCGCATTCCATTGAAGAAACCCGTCTTTTTCTTTGGCGACAATATTGGCGAGGGTGGTTACGTCTTGCATGATGGCGACTACAAGTGGCTTCGCCAGATAGGGGATAGGAAATTCTTTCTTCCAAATATGGAGAGAATGTATCCCCTATCCTACCTTCAGCACATGTCTGTTCCTCGGGCAATGGAATGGGATCTTGCCCGGTCTGTTCCCAGTGTCTCTCTTGGCATAATGGGCGTCAGGAAGGTGCACTCGGGTGGACACGGGAAGGAGATCTTTGGTTTGTTTCCTAGGTTATTTAGGTCCGATTACCCAGTAGGAGAAACCCCTCAGCTCAGCACTACCTTTATTAATCAATTCATGAAGGTAGGGGGTGATTTTCCCACTGACTTCCGCCCGCTCGGGTGGGTTCATTCCACTGACAAGTACTGGTGGGGCAAGATGGTGAGCTTTGTCCTCATTGAACTTGGAGGTCTGTTGGACCGGTGGGACTGTACCAAGCGGTCAGGGCTGTGCAATATGGCATCCCACAAAATTTCCAAAATTTCTTTGGGATCCTGGAGCACTACAACCCTTCGACGGGGACGTTTTTCACCCCGGTTGGAGAAATGGGGCTTGCCCTGCACGAGTTATATGAAGTCTCGGGGTTGGTAATGGGAGATGCTCCTTATGAGGAATACGTCCCCACCTCTGAGGAGCTTCATCTCTTGAAGAAGAGTGCCCTCGTGTATATGAGACCTACTGGGAGGTGCTGTGTCATTTCCACATCTGCGGTCAAATAACTTCCTGGAGGGCTAGAGGAGTTAAGCAGCTGTCTTGGGCGAGCTACTTATTTAATGGCATCACTGAGAAAATCACTCAGTGACCAGTCCGGCTCCCAGCTCTGACGAAGAAATCGCCGAGAGGATCGACGCTTCTGTGAGTTCTTATACCACAGAGTCAAACGAAGACACTTTCAAACCTGACACGGTTTTCGAAAGTTTCCATCACCAGGCTCAGATTCCCATTTCTAACCGGGCACTACTGGCGGGTTTCCTCATGCTGTGGCTGAAGCGTTGTGTAGTGCCGACACTGCCGCATGAGGTGATTGTCACCGACGTGGTGTATCCGGCAGTACTGCTGGCCTATGGTGGTCCATAGCTCTCCTTCCGGGAATGGTGGCCGGTATCCAAAGCGGGTTGCGGGCCCTGACTCAGAGCCTGTGCAGGGTGGAGGCCATCGTTGACTCTCAAGGTAAACCGGAGGTCGATTCAGAGGGAAGGCCGAGAGTGAAGACCCCTAACCCTCGGATCGAGCTTCCCTACACGTACTTAATGGCTTGGTACGTGATGCACTGCCCCTCACTGATGACGCCAGTGTCTCGATGCGAAGGGTTTGTCCCTTTTGTGCAGCGGCTGGAGAGTTCGAGCTGGTGCAACAACTATATGTTCTACGTCCGGAAGTGTATTCTGAACGCTTCAAATTATCATCTCAACCGTTGCTTCCCGAGATTACAGATGCTACTTATGGGGATAAGTTCGCTGACATTGTGGGTCCGGACGACTTCACGAGGCTGACGTCGGGAGTCTTCTGGTGGCTCATCAATATCCGGCCCGGGTATCTGCTCTTTCGGCAGGGGAACTCGTACACGATCGAGCCTTATATCGAATCGTTTCGCCCGACAGTTCGGCTATGACCAACTATATGTCGGTAACCCTAACGCTCAGCTTGCCTTCAGTGGAAATCTGTTTGAAGGTGCTCGGGCTTGGTATTACAGCATAGCTGGGGGGACACAGGCTCTTTTTCGTTTACCTCATAAGACGCCGAACTGCTATGCAAGCCTTAGCTTCTGCACCTGGTATTTCCAGACTAGCAAGATGCCTGGCTACTCCATGGAGCGTTCATGCATTAAAAGCATTAATGCGTCCTATGAGGAGAAGGTGGCGTCCAACAAGCGCTCGCGAGGCCTTGATGAATATCAGGCGGCTCAGAGGGAGGCCAGAGGGGAGCCGAGAGCAGTAGTATCCAGGGAGCAGTCTGCCAGAAGGCGTCGACAGACAATGCAAAAACGTCCTCATGGCGTTACTCTCCAAGCTGAGCCTTCTTTTACTTCCACGGCTGAGCCTGCCCCGAAGAAGGCCAGGAAAAACTTGGCGGCTGAAGAGACCGTCCCCTCCGATATCGAAGAGCAGAGGGAAGAAGAGGAGGAGGAAGCTGATACCCCCTTGTTCGTACTCATGGATTGCGCAGCAAGGGCCCCGTAATTTTAGAAGAAGGGGAGCTTACTGATGAGCCCGTGGCAATTGATGAGGCTGAGCAACTTGAGGCTGACCTGGTGGGAAGGAGTGATGTTGAAATTCTAGGGGTCTCAGCTCAACCAGGGCCTTCTTCAGCTTATGATAGGAGAGATGAGGCACAACAGCCTGGGTCTTCTGTCGTATTGATGCCCAGCTTGAGGGTAGCTGATCCTAGCCCTACTACTGGGGTATTTAGTGGCAAGGCCTCAATTGCCGAGGCTTCTCGCGTTGAACTATCGTCTTCATCGTCCAGAGAGGACGAATATGATTCAGGCGATGAAGTCGATTTTGGTGATGAACCCGCTCTTCCAGATCCGAGCAAATTCTCACATATCTCGGAGGAAGAGATATACGGGTGTGATCCAGTGACGGTGTTATCACAAGCGGCAACTGCTCCTGCAGAAGGTACTCTTATCGTCTTGTTGACCCGGTTTCCTTTTTTAACTAGGGAACAGGTTCTGACATTTTCCTTTTATGCTGCAGGGTTGGCCACGGACAGCGAGGCTGCGACTTCCTCTCATATCGAGGAAATGATACAGGAACTGGCCCAGCAGGAGGGTGTTGAGGCTGCTGCTGAGATGCCTCATGAGAGGACAATTATTGAGGTCGGGAAGACTTCAACCTTGCAAAATTTGCCCAGGGATCTGCCGTCTTCGGACCCTCGACTTGGTAAGGAAATATTGACGCTTTGAATATTATCCTTTTATTGTCATGACTGACGTTTTGGTGCTTTGCAGAGAGTGCTGAGGAAGCTCAGGCAGAGGACTTGGTAGTCAGCGTCGACTCAGCAGAGGCAGCTAGCGTCGAGCCCGCAGGTGGTACAATTCAATCCTCGACTAATGGTTCCGGAGAAGCCAGGTTCGCTGCTACTTTAACCGCCGTGGAGCCTGCTATGACGGCAAC